>RJWM01017671.1:0-42638 GCA_004363535.1 Dasyprocta punctata | reverse complement strand
CTGAGCTACACCGTGCGACCCTGCCTCAAAAAACTAGGGCCGGGAGTTTGGCTCAGTGGCTTAAGCACCTGTCTGGCAGGCATGAGGTTGTGAGTCAATCCCTGGTGCCAAAGAACAATTTGTGCTTTCATTGTTTGATCATTTTTTTCAGCCTATATCTTATAATCTGAACAACTACTTTTAAGATAACAATATGCAATATATGAACCATTGTTAATTTCCTATGTTGTTTTGAAATTCTGTATCATTTTTATTCTCTTTTCATTTAAAAAAAAGTAAAAAGGGTTAGGGATGTAGCTCAGCGATACAGTACTCCTTCTGTCTACCAGTACCACAAAAAAAATAAAGAAAAAAAATTCATTCTTGACCACCCACATACATACAATATCCTCATCCTTATTCTTTTAAGGAAATAATCACAGCTGTAAACATAGATGTAAAAGGTTGTTCATTGAAGTAATATTTAGACTACCAGGCTAAATCAACCTTAATTCCCAGCCATATGATATTGGTTAAATAATATGGCATGGTTAGCCGAGCATTGTGCTGCACTCTGTAATCCCAACACTGGAGAGGCTGAGGCAGGAGGATTACTGTGAGCTCAAGGCCAGCCTGGGCTACATAGTGAGTTCAGGACCAGCCTGAACTACATAGGGAGACCCTGTCTCAAAAAATGAAAGAAAGAGAGAAAGAAAAGGAAAGGAAAAAAAGAAAAGAAAAGAAAAAAGAAAAAGAAAAAGAAAGAAAGGCTGAGGATGTAGCTAAGTGTAAGGACCTGGATTCAATCCTCAGTACTGCAAATACTAGTACTACTGCTACTACTAATAATATGGCATATCCACAGGATGTAATACTATATGATTTTTGAGACATGATCTCGCTACATAGCTTAGGCTGGCCTTAAACTCAGCCTCCCAGGTGCTGAAATTACAGGTGTGCACCACCACACCCGGCATATGTGACTTTTTTTATTTGTTTGTTTGAGACAGAGTCTGGCTGTGTAGTTCAGGCTGGCCTTGAACGCACTATGGAATCCAGGTTGGCCTCAAACTCAAGGTGACCCTCCTGCCTCAGCCTCCTGAGTGCTGAGATTACAGATGTGCAGCACCACACCCAGTACTATATGAATATTTACAACATTTTTGAAGACTAAGTAAATGAAGACTGGGTATGGAGGCACATATGTGTAATCCCAGGATTTTGGGAGGCTGAGGCAGGAGGAACACAAGTTTGCAGTCAGGCTGGGCAACTTGGTGACTTAGAGACACACTGTCTCAAAAAAAAAAAAAACTAGCTTTAAACCTGCTATGACAATATGGAAGACAGTTATTTTATTCCTCTTTTTATTTTAACTAATGAGCAGATGATAATCACATTTAAATATAAATTTTGGTCATGTGTTCAATTCCTGGTACCAAAAATAAATAAATAAATTCTGCTGGGAAGTGATAGTACATGGTTATAATCCCAGCACTCAGGAGGCTGAGGCAGGAGAATCACAAGTTTGAGGCCAGCCTGGACTATGCAGCAAACTCCAGGCTGACCTGAGCTACATAACCAGATTCAAAAAATACTTAATATCAGGAAACTGTCTCCTCTGCCATGGCTTTCCAGGAACTAACGATTTAATTTTACCTCCAATTCTGAATATTATCTCTTGAGACTGATATAATTGTCCTTCCTTTCTTTCAGTTCTAATTTCAGTTAATTGTGGTGGCAGGCTGATCTGAGACTCTATGTATCTCACGCTGGCTTCAAACTTGCAATCCTCCCGCCTCAGCCTCCCAAGTGGTAGGAGGACAGGTATGTACCAGCAAGCCCAGATCTTTCCTTCCATTCTGTGATACGTCTTTTATCCCATTAAACGTATTTGCTATAAGCTCCCCCAAAAGTTTTCTAGAGGGCGGAGAAGGTTTAGTGGTAGAGCACTCTCCTAGCATACATGAATCTCAGTTCAATCCCTGGCACCACCAAAATTTAAAAAATAAATAAAAGTTTTCTGGAACCCTGAAGGCCATAACAGAGACTGTGCACAGCCCTGACCAGCCTTTCCAAGCCTGTCGCATGCACGGCCATCCCTTCTCCGGCAGCCACGCCTGAGTCCTCCTGCCCCTGAACTGTGAACCACGGACCACAGACGCCTTTCCAGCATACCCCCTCTGGTCAAGCCTGTCCACGTCCTCCACCCGCATGCCGAAGATGAAGAAGTTCTCCTCTCCCGCCTCTTCTGCCATTTCCACATTGGCCCCATCCATGGTACCAATGGTCAGAGCCCCATTGAGCATGAACTTCATGTTGCCAGTGCCTGAGGCCTCAGTGCCCGCCGTGGAGATCTGCTCAGAGAGGTCAGCAGCTGGGATCACTGGAGGACAGCAGCAGGGGGCAGGGTCAGCTCAGGGAACTGTCCTGCCCCAGTGGGGCATAGCCAGATGCACAGCCCCCTCCACGCCAACCCTCCGACCCTCACCAACTCATTTCCCTTTTGCAGCCTCATCCTTCTGCCTTTTTTTTTTATTATTATTCTTTTATTTTTTTGGTACCAGCAATTGTACTCAGGACCTCGAGCTGACAGGGCAGGTACTGCCCTGCTGCACTACATCCCCAGTTTTTTTTGTTGTTGTTTTTTAGTGGGGGTACCAGGGATCAAACTCATGACCTCATACTTGCCAGGCAGGCGCTTGTGCCGCTGAACTAAATCCCCAGCCCCCAGCCCCAGTTCTTGCTGATTCTTGAATACCGGGAATCCAGCCTGGACCCTGTGTCTAGTCCCCCCAGATTTCATGCTGTGCTGCCTGTAATCCCATCAGAGGGACGTCCTTGCCCAGGAAGGCTTGCTAGTGCCTCTCCCGGGGCCCAGTCCATCTGAGCCTCCAAGGTTCTTGCGGCAGCACCCACCTTTTTCAGCCAGCGAGACACGATAGTTCTCCAGGAAGATCACGCGGAGGCGGTCTCCCACCGCTGGGTCGTGGTTCACCACGTCCCCGATGGCGGTGATGAGCCGGATGATCATCTTGGCCATGTGGTAGCCCGGAGCAGCCTGCGGGGCACAGCGTAGGCTCGATACTAAGGCCTTGGCCGCACGCACAGCCTGTACTGCAGCTCGGCCAGGCTCATCCCACCAGACGGCAGTAGCCCAGAGCCCGGGCCCGGCTCAGCTTCTTACCTTGCCTCCAATCATCACAGTCCGCGGCACGACAAACTTGTTAGGCTCCTTCTTGATGCCTGTGGAGAAGAGAGGGACGGAGTTGGCCAATTTCCCCTGGCTGGGAGCTCCTGGCAGCCCCCTGGCAGCCGGCGCCCATGCTGGGAAGCAGCAGCCTGAATTTCCCGATCACTTGCTCTGTGGCTGTCACTTCCCCCACTCTGAGCTTCGGTTTGGCCATTTATGGAACAGGGATCGTTCCCTATCCTAAGAGCTGTCACCGCGCCCAGGCAGTGTGTGACCTCCTGGGAGGGAGGCGTGTGGTGGCCCTGCCACTCACGGTTGTACAGGGTGATGACGTGGAGGCAGTTGAGGAGCTGGCGCTTGTATTCGTGAATCCGTTTCACCTGGACATCGAAGAGCGAGTTGGGGTTGATGTGCACTTTGTATTCTCTCTCCAGGTAGGCGGAGAACTTCAGTTTGTTTTCCTGCAGGGAGGGGAAGGAGAAAGCTCACCAGCAGGCTCACCAGGACACTGACGATCCTCGCTGCTCCCTCCCGCCAGCCCAGGAAGGTCGATGGCAGGAGGCTCACCACCCACCGCCCTCAACCAGGCTGCCCTCGCCCAGGCTGCCCTCGCCCAGGCAGACACGGCCGGCTGGGGTTAGCACTGTCCCCGCCAGGGCAGATCCATCTTCTACCCTATCTCTGGGCAGCTTCTACCACAGGGCCTGGGTCTGACAGGCGGGGCAGCTCTGTCTCGGCCCTGGCCCTCGTGTTCCAGTCTGCGGCACTGCCCACCTGTTTGACTTTGGCCACGTCCCTGATAAAGGCTTCATCATCCACGTAGGAGAGCAGTTTGCGCAGCTGGTCCAGGTCTGAGATGTACTCCTCCCCGATGCGCTGTGGGCGGCAGACGGCTCTCAGGAAAGCCCACCCCCTCTGTCGCCCTTCGCCCAGTCACAGAGGGGTCTCTTTCCAGCTCAGCTGGGCCCTGCCACCCGGCTCCGGGGGCCTCCCATCCACCTTCCTGCCATCCCATCTGCACTCTGCTGGCTGGCCCCAGGCGACCCCAGTGGGCTTCCCTGGCTTCCTGGCCTTGTCCTCATGCTGGCAAGACCTCAGCTCCCCTCTATCAGACCCTGACCCCTTGCAGTCTCATTTCAGATGGGACCCACTGATGACCCCGCCCTCCTTAGACCAGGACACCCCGCAGGCTGGCCTTTGTAACCAGGGCCCCACTAGCCCAGAGGCCACATGCATGCAGCTCGGGGAACACAGCACAGGGTGGATTCAGCCCTCAGCTGGGAGTCCTTGTGCTGTGATCCCTGCAGTGTCCTGCGGTGGCTTTAGTGCCTCTCACCTCAGCAATGACCTCTGCCAGCCCAGGGTTGCACAGAACCAGCCAGCGCCGAGGGGTGATGCCGTTGGTCTTATTCTGGAATTTATGAGGCTCCAGCTCGTAGAAGTCCTTGAAGCTGCACGGTGGAGTGGGATGAGAGTCACCACTCACCCCTGCAAGGGCCCTCCTCCCAGGGGCCCCTAGTTCTTCCGGAAAGGGCCTTCTCCTGGGGGATGCAGACCCTGGGAGGTGCAGGTCCTGTGAGAGGGGGTCACCGGGGCCGGGACTGTACTGGATGGGGTGGTGGTGCTTGAGCGCATGCATCCCCTGCAGGCAGGACCCGCTACAGGAGGCTGGGGGCAGGAGAATGGGCTCACATGGTCTTCTTGAGGATCTCAGAGTGGATGCGAGCCACGCCGTTGACCGCGTGCGAGCCGGCGATGCACAGGTGCGCCATGTTGATGCGCTTCACCGAACCCTCCTCCACCAGTGACATGCGCCGCAGCCGGTCTACGTCTCCAGGGAAGGAGGCCGCCACCCGCTGTGCCCAGAAGAGCCCAGACTGGCACCAGAGCTCAAAACACCCTGGTCCCCAGCCCCAGTCGCCCAAGGCTCTGCTCAGAGCCGTGCCCACACCCGAGGCCCCGGTTCCTGGCCAGCCACCCTTCCAGCTGCCCATTGGTCACGCCGCCTTCCCAGCTCACATTCAGGAAGCGCTGGTTGATCTCGTAGATAATCTGCAGGTGCCGGGGCAGCAGCGTCTCCAGGAGGTGCACGGGCCAGCGCTCCAGGGCCTCGGGCAGCACCGTGTGGTTGGTGTAGGCACACGTCTTGACAGTTATGTCCCAGGCCTGGCACATAGGGTGGGGAGTAAGATGCCAGGCCTGAGCCCTGGGCTGTCCACACCGCGGCACACAGGCCCTGCCACTGCCGAGCCAGGTTCCAGGACTCCCCAAACTGGGAAGGATCCTGAGGCAGAGAGGTTGAGGCCTCGAAACCCACCTTATCCCATTCCAGTCGCTCCAGATCCACAAGAATCCTCATCAGCTCAGGGATGGCCAAGGATGGGTGGGTGTCATTAAGCTGGATGGCCACCTGTGTGGGAGGGGCTGGGAGTCAGACTGAGCCCCAGACCAAGGGCTACGATGACCGTCGTTTGCCCCATTGGAGGTCCCCAGAAGGCCGGTGGCTGCTCTGGGGCTGAGGAGCTCATGGGGACAGCTGGGGGCAGCAGACAAAAGAGGAAGGCTCAGGACGCTGGGTACCTTATCCGGGAAGGCGTCGAAGTTTGTGCGCACAGGATCGCGGCTGCCGAACTTGGAGGACTTGAAGCGCCGGATGATGTCCTGGAGGGTGGCCGCCACTACGAAGTACTCCTGCTTCAGCCGCAGCTCCTTCCCCTCAAAGAACTAGGGACAGCGCAAGGCAGGTGGAGCCCATGTGCTGGGGGTGTGGTCTAAGACCACTGCAGGTGGGGCCAGGAGAGACCCCACCCACACTAAGACAGCGCCCTAAACTGCGCCCCGCTGAGACCCAGAGGTCTTTGCTCACTAAGTAACAGTGGTGGGGGATGCTGTCACAAATGGGGGCACAAAAGGACCCAGAGTATTACGGGCGTCACCTGCCTCCCTAGGAGTCAAGTGTCCTCCACTGGAAGGACTAGGGCCAGGGGGACAGGACACACAGGGCCAGCAATCTGCCCTAGTGTGAGGAGGGCAGCAACAGCTCCCCGATCCCTCTCCCAAGGACTCAGGCCTCCAGCCCCCATCCCAAAGGGTGACGCACGTTATCGTTGGGGTACAGGACACGAGAGATGTTCTCCGCCAGATTTCGGTCCAGCACAGCCTGGATGTAACCACCAACGTTGACTAAGGGACAGAAAGGGACAGGTAAAGCTGGGGCTGAGCCCAGGCCAGGCAGGGGCTGGGCAGGTTGCTGGCTAGCAGTGGATGAACTCACAGTCCTTGAGGTTGAAGTCATTGGGTGCTTTGGCAGACCAGAGGCGCATGGTGTTGACAACGTTGTTTCGGTAGCCAGGCACGGGTGTGTCGTAAGGCATGGCCAATACCACCTGTGACGGGCACCTGAGTCAGGAGCTGGACAGGCTGCCGCGGGAGGGGGCTGTCCTGGGCACCTGCTTTGTCTGTCGAATGAGCCTCCCTCATCTGCAGGACTGGAACTCAAAAGATTGTTCCTGAATTCTGCCAACTCCCAACCTCAAGATCTAGTCCCAGCACAGTAAGCAAACTGCATCTGAACCTCACCTCTAAAAAGAGGATATGGCCCAACATCACCCCAGATACCCCCAACTCCTGCCTTGTTCATTCAGACTGTCATGAGGATTATGGGGAGAAGCAGAGCTCAGAACCCCAGATGGAGCTCGCTCTGCAGGGACGGGGCTAAGCCTCCAACCTGGCCTGGGCAAAAGCAAGGGAACACATTATCATCATCCTCATCCTCATATTTGTTTTTGGTTTTTTTGAGACAGGTCTCATTATGTAGCCCAGACTGGCCTCAAATTCACAGCAATCTTCCTGCCTCAGCCTCCTGAGTGCAGGAATTACAGGCGTGCCACCATGCCCAGTGAGGAGACACTGGATTCCCGAGAGGCTGGAGAAGGCCAGGTCAGGCTGAAGAGGTCACAGAGGTCAAATCTATCCAGAGATCTTTTGTCTGACTGACCACTTAGCTAATTAGCAGTGACTAATGTTGGCCCCACCTCCCACAACTAGCAAGCCTCGGGCTTCCACACCCTATACTAACACAGAGCAGAATGAACGCTCCAGCCAGGAAGATCCCAGGCTCTGGCCCTTTAGCCAGAGCAGCATGTGCAGGCTGCCGTCGGCCTCCACCTGCTTAGAGTGGACAAATGCCCAGTTCTGAAAGCCGAGAGGTTCTGCGCAGCCCACTGGGAGGCCAAGGACCTGCAGCCCCAGAAAGAAGATTGTCTAGAGAGGGCCTGGACACCCACTGTGACTTTGCGCCCCCTCCAACTTGCTGTGTGACCTCGGACAAGTCAATTTCAAGTCTGGAAGCCTTAATTGCTTCCCTGTCTCCTTTACAGACTGTTATCTTGCTTTCATCCAGCCCCAAGGTTGATGTGCTCGCCGTGGAAAGTGAAGTCATTGTGATAGTCCCTTGTTTTGTTGTTTTGTTTTGTTTTTACTTTTTTTTTTTTTTTTTTTTGCGGCACCAGGGATTGAACTCACAACCTCGCGCCTGCCAGGGCAGGTGCTTAAGGCACTGAGCCAAACTCCCGGCCCGGGTTTTTTTGAGGCAGGGTCGCACTATGTAGCTCAGGCCAGCCTCGAACCCACAACGCTCCGCCTACCTCAGCCTCCCGAGTGCTGGGATTAAAGGCGTGTGCCACCACGCCCGGCTTTACTTTTTGTTTTGAGACAGGGTCTCTATGTAGTTCAGGCTGGCCTTGAACTCACTATGCAGCCCAGGATGGCCTCAAACTTGCAGTGATCCTCCTGCCTCAGCCTCCCACGTGCTGGGATTACAGGCATGGGAAACCATGCATAGCTATTTCTAGGCTTTCAACTAGACCTGGTCTCTGTGACCCTGACTCCAGCCTCTCCTTCCGGTGTGTTTGTGACCTTGTATAAGTCACTTAACATCTCTGAGCCTCAGTGGCTCCCGTTGTTAAACAGCACAGAGTCCAGTAGCCTCCAGGCTCTCCCTGCAGCCGCTTTCTCCCCTGCCCCTCCCATCCTCATCCTCACCTGAGTGTTCACCCACTTGGCCCCTTGGCTGGTGTGTTCCACATGGCCGTAGAAGTGCACGGGCAGCGTGAACTCGGGACGGGCTTTCTCCCAGGGGTTGCCATAGCGAAGCCAGTCATCAGCCTCCTCCATCTGCACCAAAGGCAGGCAGGGGAAAGGAAGGCAGTGTCACAGCCGGACATTCAGGCCACGGCAGGTGACGGGGCAGGACAGCAGCAGTGGCCTGCGGGGCCCTGGTCAGGTGGGCTCTCCGGTGGAACACGCTATGTCTCAAGCAGGCTACAGGTCACCGGCTGGCTTTAGGGCAAGGGGGAGGGGCAAGGAGGCTCTCCTGAGAGGCTGGAGAGGGTTCTGGACCCGGCCCTTGATGAATGACCCAATGGGCAGGCTGCTCACCTGCCAGCCCCCGCTGATCTTCTGGTTAAAAATCCCGAACTCATAGCGGATCCCGTAGCCATAGGCGGCCAGGCCCAGGGTGGCCATGGAGTCCAGAAAGCAGGCTGGGGGGTCGGGGAGGTAGACGTCAGGGACCCAGCGGAAGGAACCCTCTGCCCCTCACCCCCGCTCGGCAAGCTGCCCACCTGCCAGCCGGCCCAGGCCTCCGTTGCCCAGCCCTGCATCCTCCTCGATTTCCTCCAGCTCCTCCATGTCCAGGCCCAGCTGAGGGGACAGGTGGCAGCAGTCAGTGTCGAGCACCCTCAGAAGAACCCCCCAATCCTTAAGGCTCACGCTCCCACACCTGGTAGGTGGCCTCATCACAGGCATTCTCCAAGGCCAGATTCACCATGGTGTTCTGTAGCGTCCGTCCCATGTAGAACTCCAAGGACAGGTAGTAGATCCTCTGCCAGGGACAGGCAGAATGGCAGGGAAGCAGTGTCAGGGCCACCCACAGACACTCAGGCGGGCCCTTCCTGCCCCACTCTCAGGCTCCAGCATGTCCCTTCTGTGTCCCTAATTTTTTTTTTTCTCCACTTGGAGGAACCATCTTAGACTTCAGAGCCCAACAGGTTAAGGCCCTGCTCCTGACATGCTCCTGACTTTGGACCAACACTTTTTCTCTCTGGCCTCAATTTCCCCATCTGGAAAATGGGGCTGGCCAGAACTGCCTTGGAATGATGTGCTTGGGAAAAATGGGGTCCCCTTCCATCACACACACACCCCAGCAGACCATCAGGGGATTAGGACATGGACAAGCACTTCCAAATGCTCCCTTAAAGGGTAAGGCCTGGGGGAAAAAAAAAGTCCTTTGTTCAAGGTCACACAATGACTCAGGGCTGGAGACCGCATTGACAGTCCATGCAGCGCCCGGGTCCTTTTCGGCCTCAAGCTTAAAGGCCTGAGAAACGGATGGAGCCGACGGCAGACTGGAGGATGCTCACAGCGCCTGGCCGCCCCGATTCCCGGGCCCCCTCCCGCCCCTCCCCCTCTCCCAGTGTGGGGTGTTAGGTTGCTGACATTTACCACTGACCCACCAGACACTTGATCCCTGCCACCCCAGCCTCACCCCGCCCGTGGCCTAGGCATACCACGCACACA
Source organism: Dasyprocta punctata (assembly GCA_004363535.1). Classification (NCBI taxonomy): domain Eukaryota; kingdom Metazoa; phylum Chordata; class Mammalia; order Rodentia; family Dasyproctidae; genus Dasyprocta; species Dasyprocta punctata. The sequence continues at coordinate 32,890 of RJWM01017671.1, read as the reverse complement.
TTTGATGACATGTCCCTCTACCCTGGGTCCAAGCCAGGCCACAAGCGTCTTCCTGCCCACCAGCGACCCTCCCACCTTCTCTGAGCAGGAGCCAAGCCTCTGCAAGCAGCCCTCATGCCCTCGGCAAGCCCCTTCCAGTTGGGTCTCTCCCCTTTGGTTGCCCCAGCAAACCGTGCTCCCAGCGCCCTTGGGTCCCCCAACTCCAGGACCCTGGAGAGACCACTTATTTTGGTGCAGAAACCCACGATGTCCCAGCTCCCTGTCAGGAACCCCGCCCAGCTCCTGCCCCGCCCTGCAACACCTTGGGGTCCTTCTCATAGTAGTGCTGCTGTGTGCGGATCCAGCGCCCCACGAGGTGGTCGCGCACGGTGTGGGCCAGCGCGAAGTAGTAGTCTCGCGGGGTGGCCACGTTGCGGTCCTTGACCAGGGTGAAGTGCAGGTGCCGGTTGAAGCTCTTTTTCAGCTCAGTCACATTCTCCACGCCGGCCAGGCCGCGCACACTGATCTGCTTTCTCCTCTCCTGGTCTGACAGGGGCCGGGACATGGCTGCGGGTGGGTGGGCTGGCCGGACGGATGAGTGGACAGAGGGACGGCCTCGCGGTGCCTCCAACCAGGGAGTGGAGCTCCTGAGCCGCGAGGGGATTTAAAGCCAGGCTCCCGGTGGCACGCCCCGCCTCCACCCGCCAGGGGAGGGTCTTGGCTAGGCCACTGGGGAGCTATTTTGGGGGCAAGAGGAAGAGAGGAGGGGAGGGAGGGGTGAGCTTTCCGCGGGCCAAGCCTGGCCTTGCCTGTTGATGGCCCGTGGTGGCCCACTTCCCCTGGACTTCGCAAACAGGGGCCTCTGTCTTTGGGCCCATCCCTGCCTTTTGCAGGGTTGGAGACAAGAGGCTGCAGGCAGAGCGCGAGGCTGGGAGGCCCAAGGCTCGGCTGGAGCTGGCTGTGTGACTTGGGCAGCGGTGTCCCCCACCCCGTCTGGGCCCTTCTCTTGGTACAGATGTAAAGGGTGGGACCAGGCCAGGCGTGGTGGCGCACACCTGTAGTCCCAGCCCTCAGAGGATGAGGCTGGAGGAACACTTGAAATTCGAGGGCAGTCTGAGCTACATGGCGAGACGCTGTCTCAAAAACACAAAAACAAGGGGCCGGAGATACAGCTCAGTGGCACAAGGGCCTGCCTGGCAAAGGCAAGGTCCTGAGTTTGATTCCCGTTATCAAAATAAATAAATAAGCCGGGCGTGGTGGTGCACGCCTTTAATCCCAGCACTCGGGAGGCTGAGGTAGAAGGAGCATTGTGAGTTCGAGGCCGGCTTGGGCTACAATGCCAAGGCCGGCCTGAGCTACATAGTGCGACCCTGCCTCAAAAAACCAGGGCCGGGAGTTTGGCTCAGTGGCTTAAGCGCCTGCCCTGGCAGGTGCGAGGTTGTGAGTTCGATCACCAGTGCCACACAAAATAAATTTAAAAAATAAATAAATAAATACATGGATACAAAAACAAAGGGTGGGACTGGATTGTAAGGGCTCGGCGGGGTCCTGGGAGAGGCTGAGGAAGGGGCTGCCAGGGCGGCAGCTTTCGGGAGGCCCTCTCCGGGGCCCTAGACACGCTCTCCCTTCGTCGGAGCGGCAGGCGCGTGAGCTCTGGTCAGGCTCATCGTGGGGGCTCTCCCCGGGCTTGGGCACTGTCAGGAGCTGCACCGGCGGGGAGGCCACACAGAACAGGGCTGGCTAGCAGAGAGGGCACTGCGTGGCAGTGGGGAGAGGTACCAAGGTCCTGAGTTCCAGTGGACTCTGTGAGGGAGGTCGCCTGAGGCAGGGCCGCTGGCCTCGCCCTACCCCCACCAGGCCCACTGGCTCTGAGCTCCCCCTGTCGCTGTCCTTCAAGGAGCTCTAAAGTGACCTTTTTCAAGGGGATGGTCAGATTACAGAGCAGCGCTGGCTGGGCCTCCCACCTGGAGCAGAGGCCTCTGGGAACCGTAGTCCCACAGGCTCACGGGGTAGGAGAATCTCCAGCCTTCCCACTCAGGACATGGGCCGTGGGCCAACGGTGCTGTGGTCCCCTCTCCACCCCGCTGCTGGGCAGGCGACTGAGGCCTTCTCTTCCCCCCTCCTCCTACCTGGGGCGGCCACCTGCAGAGTGCGTTGGCTTTTGTCTCCTATTTATTGGTACAGTTTAGATATGCATGATAACATTCATCATCCTTTGTTTTTTTCCCCTGAACAGGGTCTATGTAGTCAAGGGTGGCCTTGGACCCTCTGTGTAACCCACACTGGCAACTCAAAATCTCCTACTTCAGCCTCCCAAGTGCTGGGATTACAGGCACGGGCCACACCTGGGCTGGGTAGGGGGCTCGTGGCCCAGGGTCTGCAGCTAGAACCTTTTATAAAAAGAGCTGTGTTCTGCACCTTTCTACCCCATGTATGTGTGGCCTAGCAGCTTGAGGCTCTCCCTGCCAAGGCTTTGGCTGTTCCGTAGCCAATGTTCATGTCCTGGGCCCAGGACTGATTTGTGTGATCTCAGGGTAGTTACTTTACCTGAGCCTTTGTCTCCCATTATTTTTTTGTTTTGTTTTTTATTTATTTGTATATTTGTTTGTGATACCAGGGATCGAACTCACCACCTCATGCTTAAGCCATTGAGCCAAACTCCCGGCCCTAGTTTTTTTTTTTTTTTTTTTTTGCGGCACCGGGGATCGAACTCATAGCCTCACGCCTGCCAGGGCAGGCGCTTAAGCCACTGAGCCAAACTCCCAGCCCTAGTTTTTTGAGGCAGGGTCGCACTATGTAGCTCAGGCCAGCCTTGCGCTCGCGTTGTAGCCCAAGCGGGCCTCGAACTCACAACGCTCCACCTACCTCAGCCTCCCGAGTGCTGGGATTAAAGGCATGCGCCACCACGCCCGGCTAATCCGGCCCTAGTTTTTTTTTTTTTTTTTTTTTTTTTTGCGGCACCGGGGATTGAACTCACAACCTCGCGCCTGCCAGGGCAGGCGCTTAAGGCACTGAGCCAAACTCCCGGCCCTCTGCCCTAGTTTTTTGAGGCAGGGTCGCACTATGTAGTTCAGGCCAGCCTTGCGCCCATGCTGGCCTCAAACTCACAAAGCTCCTCCTACCTCAGTCTCCCTAGTGCTGGGATTAAAGGCATGCGCCACCATGCCCAGCTATTTTTTTGTTTTTTGAGACAGGGTCTTGCTCTGTAATTCAAACTGGCCTTGAACTCACTATGCAGCCCCAACCTGGTCTCAAACTCAGTGACCTTCCTGCCTCAGCCTCCCAGGCACTGAGATTATAGGCATGTGCCACTACACCCATTAAATGTACGCGCTCAAATGAGAATATAAACCCTGCCTCAACTCAGCTGCTACCTAATAGTGTGGACGACACTAGATTCTGCTTTTTGAACAAATGGGTCCTGAGACTGTGTTGTTTCAAAGGCTGGCTGGGTCCCCTAGGATGGCAGGCCTGTTTGAGAACTGGCTGTTCTACTACAGGCGCCAAGGAAGCAAATCAGAGGCCTGGGCAGCTGCAGGATGCTATTGAGCCTGGTTGCTGGACGGCCAGGCTGTTTCTGAGAACCTTCTGAGCTGTAGCAGACCCACCCCCTGGCCCTGGCCCTGGCCCTGGCATCACCAGCTATGTGTGAGCCAATCGGCATGCTCTGCTCTGCCCCTATCCCCAGATGCGCTGCCTGCTGGTGCTCCTTGGGGCCAGGTTTCCACACACAGACCAGAAGACCACCACGGAAGATGCCTGCAGGTGTGGTGGGAACAGGAACTTTTCTGTGCCTTCTTGTTTGCCCTTGCTAGGGATGAAACCAAGCCTGCTGAGCTGCACCCCTTACCCCTATACATCATGTTTCCACAAAGAATGCCCGGCAATCTGGGCACACGCCTGTAACCCAGCACTCAGGAGGCTGAGGCAGGAAGATCATTATGAGTTCAAGACCAGCCTGGGCTACAAAGTGAGTTCAACGCCAGCTGGAACTGCATAGTGAGATCCTCCTGCCTCAGCCTCCCAAGTGCTAGGAGTAAATGTGTGCGTCACCACGCCCAACTTTCTGTTGCCATCTTGAGACCAAGTTAACCCCATTTTTTTCCCAGTCACCCGTCCTCCTCCTGCTGTGACCTCAGCACCTACCTCCTGCATTACATTCTCTAACCCAGCTGTCCTGGCCTCATTACAGGGGCTATTTGTTTTTCGGGCTTTCTTCCCCAAAGACGGGGTCTAACAGTGTAGTTCAGGCTGGCCTTGAACTTGCAGTCCTCTTGCCTCAGCCTCTGGAGTACTGAGATTACAGGTGTGCAGCTTTCCAGGTAGATTTCTTGTGAGTTTCAGTGTAATGCTAACCGCCTCCACCCACCTCTAAGCCCTTCTCCCTGGTAGCACCCCATCACCCCTTCTCTATCCCACACCCCCTAGCCCAGCTTGTCAAACCTGAGGCCCAAGCTTGCTTCCTGGCTCTCAATTTCCTCCCTGCCCCACCCCCATATAGGTTTATTTTAATAAATCCTGAAAGCACATTTTTCCACCTGCACAAACCTAAGGTTGTTTATGTCTAAGTTTCTAACCAGAAACCCAGCCTCCCCTTCTCGTCCAGTCTTGGGTTTCTGTAGAGCGTCTGGCTCGGACTCAGTAACAGAGCCCTCAGGCTGACCTTTCCCAACTGGCACGGACGGCCCCACCATGCTCACGCTGAGGAGGGGACACTGCTATAGCAGCACAAACCAGACGGGGCAGGCCGGCCCTCACAATGGGGTGAGGGCTTGCTCCCCCGTGCCCTGGTGACGATGGAAGGCCTTTTTCCCACCAAGGCCCAGTGGGGGCTCCCGCTGCCCTATCCCCCACTGGGACCCTAACGGGTGCTTACTCTCTGAGGGGCAGTGGCTTCCATTTCAGGGCTCCGGACAGCTTGGAAACAGAAGTCTTCTCAGCCACTTTGCTACTCTCCAAAACCCAACAAAGCTGCTGGTAGGGAGCAGAGAGGGAGGGAGCACAGGAGCGGAGCTGGCCCCAGGGGAGAGACAGAGAAGATAGCCGGGCTGTGGTTAAGTCATTTATTGATTTTATTTCTAAAACCCACATAGTGCCACTTTGCTGCTTCCAGAGCTTCAAAGAGCTAATTAACCGCCCAATGAGCCCGCCAGGGAAACCAAGCTTGTGGGGGAAGCAGTGAGGTGAAGCCAAGGTCAAAGAGGGTAGCCGGGCCCTGCCCACCAGTTAAGGATAAAAGGAAACCTGCCTCGGTCCCCTTTCGGTTTGGATCTATGTGAGGAGCCCCACCAAGCCTGCCTTGCCTCGGAGGATTCCTCAAGCCCTGCAGCCCACAAGCAGCCTGGACAGGGCCCAGGCACTCAGGCCAGGCTCCAACTAAACAGCAGCCAGCTCCTTGCTCAAAGCTGGAAAGCAGCCCAAGCTGGAGTTGCTGCGCCCAGAGGCCAGGCGCCCGGGGCAGCGGGAGCCTGCTGTCCCCCAGCTTCCCTGAAGGTGGTGAAGGCAGGTGTGCGTGGGCGTGTGTGTGTGTGTGTGTGTGTGTGTGCGCACGCATGTGCGTGTGTGCATGTGGCAGCAACCCTAAGGCAGCTCTGTCCAGGGACGACACAGCCAAGCAACAGCAGCCGGAGCTGCCCAAGGACCTCTTCCCCAGGGGCACACGTCACATGGATGTGTGTCACAATGGGTACCAGCCACTGCCCTGAACAAAAAAGAAGCGGACAACCTAAGACCCTTTTGAAAGAACTGCTTACAGAGCACAAGGTGAGCAGTGCGCCTCGCCCCCACCCTCCTCAAAGCCCGCAGCGCTGGCAGGCTGCAGGTCACCAGCAGAGAAAGAAAAAAGCCACTTGGCGGTTTTAATTTTAGCTGCTCTGTGCCTGACAGGCAGGATTAGTTGGCTTGACCTTTAGTGTTGATGCCTCCCCAGGCCCAAGACCTTAGTCAGGTGGCAGCTTGCAGGCACAAATCACAACTGGAGCTCATCAAATGTGGGGGTCCAAGCCCTAGGCAAAGGCTTTTGAAAGGTCAGAGACCAAGGGAATGAAGGGTGACCAAGGAGCGGGGAGCCTGGTTGTCAAGTGTGTAACTAGAAATGATAGCAGCACCACCCACAATGCTCAGCTCCCACCAACTCAGCCCACATGGGGAGACAGCTGGCTTCCTTCACCTGTCCCAGGGCTCCGCTCCAGGGAGAGCAGGGGCCGGGTACCCAACACAAGGTAGGGCAACTCGGGGTGCTGCTACAGGTGGTGGTAGGGGAGGTTTGGAAGAAACAGACCCAGAAAAACCACACTGCTCTTTTATTCAATGGAACATCCCCCCTTTAGTGCAGTGTTGAATCAAACACCGAAAAAAAGCCCAGAGAAATTTCTGCAGATAAACCAGTGAAGAGAACGCGCGTTACACATCATTAACATAATCACTCCATGAGGGGTGGGAAGCAGAAAGAGGAAAAGGGGCTCAAACCCCTTGACACTGCAAAACATTCAGACGTTTGGGATTAAAATAAAATGTCAAAGGGAGCCTTCCAGGAAGGAGAGGAACAAATGGAATCCGGCAACTTAGGTGGTCAGAGCACAGAAACAACTCTAGGCCTGCAGGCCCGAGGTGGCTTGGGCTACACCACCTACTGCTTGCAGGAGTGCAGGATGGGCGCGGTGCGGGGCCTGGAGATTAACCAGCCCTAGGCAACTTCGACAAGAGTGACAGAGACAAACCCCACACTTTAAAAACACAAACATCTCTGGGGGTGGCTGTGGTCCCTGGAAAAACTTAGAACCAAAGGACATCACGTGCCCAAGTAGCCTGACATGCAGGCGGCAGCCTGTGCCTAGAACCATTTGCTCCCCTCTCCTTGGCGGGGGAAGGAGAATGGAGTGAGGGGAAAGGATTCTAATTGCAGCAGAAGACCGGGGAAAGCATCTCCTTGGACGGAGTCTGAAGAAAGGAAGAGATAAGAAAGTAACAAAGGAAAAAGAAAAAAATTAATTAAAAATTTCACGATATGGAGCCAGCGTGTTCCGATTCCGTCCACAAAAATAACTCAGGCTGCTTTGCCGAACCATCCTGTCCACCAGGGGCGCTGCTGAGGCTGTCTGCCTGGAAGGGTCACCAATGGGCGCGGAAAGTCCTCACTCTCATGGCTCGGGCCATCGCCGCCGCGGGGAGGGATCCTGGCGGCCCAGTTTGGGGAGAGGCAAAGGGAGTTGGGTGAGGAGAGAAAGAAGACAAAGAAGACACTCGATGCTACGGGGCGCCAGGAGAGCCCAAACTGGCGCCCCTACTACCACCTGCCCATTCCCAAGCGAGTCCTCGGTCGCTCGGCCCAGCCCGGTGCGTGAACACACACACATGCGTGCACACACAATCACATGCGTGCATCCCAATGTCTGGCTCCATATGGTGAGGTTCGGCGTGTTTAAACGAGACCAATTCTCTCTATATATAATATATATTTTCTTAAAAAAAAACGAGTCTAGTTCTGTGGTGGAGGCGGTGGGGGAGCTGGAGGCATCCCGAAGGGCGGCATGCCCGCCACCCCCATGCCCATCATGGTGACAAAGTTAGAAGGGTCCATGGGAGGCGGAGGAGGAGGGGGCGGGGCATACATCATGCCGGCGGAACCAGGCGGCGGAGGCGGCGGAGGGGGGGGGGCCCCGGGCGGCAGAGGCGGCTGGACCCCGGGGGGCAGGGGCACCATAGTGGGATTGCCTTGCATCTGAGGGGCTCCTGGAGAAGCTGCGGCAGCCGCCTGCTGCTGTTGCCATGGCGGGATGGACCCTGTGCCAGCGCTCGTGGTGGTAGTCGTCGTATCTGGGGTGGTAAAGAAGCCCAAGGTCACACGCGCGGGGGCACACGCGGCTCTCTGCGGCTGCTGCCTTGGGACGGGGCGGGGGCGCCTGCTCCTGGCTCGGCATGCTGTACGGTGGCGGGGGCGGGCGGGCGGGGCTGTCCTGGCAAGGGGGGTGGAGGGGTGGGCAGGACTACCCTGGGGTCAGCCTCGAGGTCTCCGGGCTTCACGGAGTAAGCCCTTTGTCACCAATGCCCCTGGAGGGGCTGAGGGGAAAGCACCAGACACAAGAACCGGCTCTGACATCCCTCCGCCCAGCCGCCGCCACCACCGAACGGCACATTCAACCTCAAGGCCACAGCAGCTCTCTCCCCACGGCCTGGCACTAGCTCTGCAGTCTCTCGGCCCAGTCACAGCCCCTCCAGAACATGCATGCACCGTCCCGTCCTGGCCCTGGCACGAGGCGCGGCCAGCCAGCAGCTCACTCTGCTGCCCAGAGGCTGGACTCCTGGCGACCACCCTACAGTCGCAGGCCCCCTGCAGGCCCCCTGACCTCTCCCCAGACACAACCACACCGAACATCAGCTTTGCACCCCATAAAGCCTCGTGGGCCAGGCTGCCCCTTGTTTCCACCTTCCCTCCCAAAACCAGTTTCACCCCGAGGTGTCTCCTGCCCATGAGCTGTGAGTTTCTATTGTTCCTCTCAGCCCAAACCCCCAGTCCCACCCACCCCCACGAGCCCAAAATACTCCACTCACTTTGCTGCCATGGCAAGGGGGTACTGGAAGCCATACTGCTGCTGGGCGGAGGGGGTGGTGGAGGCTGCTGCTGCTGCTGCTGCCATGGAGGAAGAGGACCAGAGGGAGGGGGCGGGGGCTGCCCACTGGGAGGCGGCGGCGGCGGCGGCATCATGCCCATAGGCGGCGGTGGCATCATACCTGCAGTTAGGAAGAACAAGGTGAGGCCTCCAGGAAGGAGGGAACCTGGCCCAAAGCCCCACTCATCCCCAGACCTAGGTGTGGACACAAAGCCAGCACTTACCTTTTCCTTGATGCAGGCGATAGACCCCAGAGCCCACAGGCGTACTTCCCAGGTACTGATCTTGATGGAAGGAAAGAGCAGGGACTTAGCAGGACATTTGCACTGTCCAGGAGACACCCCAAGTAACTTCCTGGGCTGCAGACTGAGTCCCCAGAGTCCTGCCCTTACAGAAGGTGTCTGGTTGCTGGGACAGCCCTGCTCCTCCAGAGCCTGGGCTCTGGTGAGGCCAGTAGGCCTTGTGCGCTTGCAGCAACCTGACCAAAACCCTCTCTGACCCCCAAAGCCCCAAGGTTTCTGGTCTGACACTTACTTACCCATTGGAGGAGGGCCATGGTGCCCAGGTGGGTGGGGGCCCTGGTTCATCGGTGGTGGTGGTGGCTGCATCCAAGGGGGTGGGGGTCCGTTTGGGTTGTGCTGCATGGGATGTCCACCGTGCCCACCTGTCAGGCTGGGTAATGGGTGTGGGAAGCTGTGGGGGCCACCTCCAGGTCCACTGGGACCACCTCCGTGCATGCCATGGTAGGGTCGACTCTCTGAAGGGCCCGAGTTCATCCAGGGTGGGCGGCTCTGGGTGGTAGACATGAGAGACTATGTGAGAGCATTTCCTGCCAATGCCCCTGCCTGCTCTCCCTGGTGGCAACACTGTTCTTCTGGCTCTGCCATGGGATCCAAACACAAGGACTCCTGAGAGGTCCCCCGCAGCGGCCAGACATTCCAGAAGAACAATGTTGCCAGCCACGTCCATCACTTTGTTCCACCCAAAGCCCTTGGCCATAGCTTCCAGTCTCTGCACAAGAGAATGGGAAGCCAGACCAAGAGAAGCGGTCCCAAGGCTCACCGGTGGAGGAGGGTTGTTGGCAGGAGCAGCAGGCCGGGGGGCGCTGGCCAAGGGTGTGGCAGCGGGGCCAGAGGTGGACCCCACAGATGCGGGGACAGGCGCTTCACCCAGTTCAGCCATAAGGGACAAATACTCCTTGTCCATCCGTGCTTTATCTTGAGCTGACTGAGGGTCACCAGGTCTGAAATGAGGTGAAGACAAAGAGAAGGGGAAAAAAGCTCAAAGAGGAAGCTTCAACCTTGAAGAATCTAGTTTTAAGAATTCAGCCATTAGGTTGTTATTTCTTCCCAATCTTTTACTAGATGTGGTTTTAAACAATCTCATCAGGTCCTCCATTTTAGAGAGCACTTTGGTTTTGGGACTATCAGTGTCTGCCAGAGCACAGGTCCTGGGTTAAAATCCTGGTGACAGCACCAGGTCCTCATCAGCCACAAAGAGCACAGGTCCTCTCATCTCTCAGCTTTCATTAAACAGCATCTTCCCAGCTCGAGGGAAGGGAAATCTATGCAAGACTGGAGCAACTGCCAGACTCTCTTTAACCAGAGTAAGAAAATGATGGCACTGAGAACTGATTTGCAACCGGTCAAATTTCAATCTGTTTAGCCTTTCTGAACTAATCTTGAGCCCCAGTGTGGACTCTTTTTTTGTCTTTTTGAGATAGGGTTTCGCTATGCAATTTAGTCTGGCCTCGAACTCAAAGCAATCCCCCTGCCTCAGCCTCCCAAGTGCTGAGACTGCAGGTGTGTACCACCATACCTGGCTAGACATTTACAACCAGGATGGAAGCTTCCTGTTTTCTAGAATTCAAGCACAAATAGGGGTTCTCTGCACAACGTTTCTAATCCTTCCAAACTCTAAACCACACCACATAGGTTACATTCACAAAAACAATGCTTAAACACCAATTAATGCGCTAACAGCTGTCCTGTGCATCATGGGCTACAGCAAGCCAGCAGCAGCCCCTCACCTCTGGAACTTGCAGTCTGAAGCGATGTGCCCAGCCCCTCCACACTTGGTACACACTGTAGTGTTTGTAATGCTGCGAGTCTCTGAGCTCTGCCAGGGTCTCAAGATCCTGATGAAGGGAAAAAAATAAATAAATAAATAAATAAATAAATAAAGACATCAACTCCAGTCGATGGACCACTTCTCCGCTTCCAGATTCCCCAGGTCTCTGTGAACTCTCCTCTACACGCAACACTACCTGTTATCATCTTCCCGGAGGGTGCCATTCAAGCGAGCCAACTCCCGAAGCTGCATCTTCCGTAGATCATTCTGGTCCTCTGGGGTCTCGATGCCCTGCTTTAGGATGTTTCTGATCTAGTGAAGACAAAATGGGTAATAACTGCACAACTGCCTGGGCCATCACCTAGATATCTGGCAAGAGGTGTCCTTTCTGGGCTCATCACTCACCTGTTCCACTGCCTTTTTGACATTTTCCATTGTATTGGCAGTGACTAGAGCATGAAGTGGTTCATCCTCTCCTGGCAACATCTGGCCATCTTTGCGTCCCACCTTCCCTTCTTTCACAGATCCTTTCCCCCGGATCATGATCTTGGCATTGCACTCCTTCTCAATGTTCTTCAGGGTGTTCCCTCTAACATGGGCAGAAAGCTCTGAGTTTATACATAATATACAAATTCACACTCCAGAGCGAGCAGAGGCTAAGGGGAACTGGTGGGAAAACTGCAAATGCAGAGAACTAGACCATTCTAAGAATTCTGTGACCTCTAAGTTAAGGCCAGATGCAACAAATCTGAGGATTTCATTTCTCTGTAGTAAAAAGGGCAATGTTACTGACTCTCAGATATAACTCAAAGTGAATCCTACCAAAAAAGATGAAGGAGAGCCAATGCCACCCATCAGGCACCAAGTAGACACATTCAGAGATTCTAAGGAATTCTATACCCTGCTCCCCAGCCAGCAGCGGCACTCTATGGCTAGCCTGCTGTTTTTAAGACTGAAAAGTTAATGTATGAGTTTTTGTTGTTTTTTTTTTTGTTTTGCCCTCAACTAAAACCTCAGTATTCAAATTTCAGTGTTGGCACTTTCCAACAAGTGGGCTTTGGGTTGCAGTCTGGGCACTGCCTTAGGGTAACAATTACTCACCTGGGTCCAATTAGCAGCCCTACGAAGTTGATTTCCGGATATTCGTCTTGGGGAATCATTACTTTATCGCTTACACGTGTTGCTGGAGGTCTACAGAAGAAAGACTGTCACCAACTCTGCACATTTCTGAGATGAATAATCCACAGTTCTCCTAGGACTAACCACTGATATCTGTACTACTATTGATAATTTAGGCCAAGAAGTAAACAGTACCAACACTGGCCTGCAGGTGCCCTTATCCCAAACAACCTGGCCCCGCTGCTTACTTGTAATCTGCAGGTGGTTTGAAATCAGGGTTGAGGGCAACCATCTCCGTGATGAGGTTGTGCCGCTCCTCTTCAAGTTTCTTGCGGGTACGGAACTCTCGAGTATTAAGTCGCTTCCCCTCGCTATTGTAGATGGGCTCAGGGGAAGGGGACCTGTGGGAAACAGACCCCTGTTACCGATCTGGCCCTATGCCCCTCATTCCCGTAAGGACTATAACACGCCTTCCCCAGCCTCTCTGCCTCTCAGACCCTAACACTCTTCGGAGGAACCGACCGTAACGTGTGCTATTCAAGATCGTGTGGAATGGGGAAGATGGAAGCTGGCTTAGTGTTATGGGCAGTGGGGTGTGTGAAGGAAGAAAAAAAAATAAGGGTTTGCTTCTAAAAGTGATGAGAGAGGGAAAAAATGTCTGTTCTTTTGGGGGAAATCTTTGGACTGTAAGGACGGTATCATCCTCTGGAGTCTTCTTGCCAAATATGAATTTTTATTTGAAAAAATAAAAAAGTATCCCAAACTCGATGAACCGCAGAAACCCGACTCTATGTGTAACGTGAACTCTTGGAGAGCTCGTGCCTATCAGGAAGAGCGTCTGTACCCGACAGTGAGCACAAGCTCTTTTACCCATAGCAGCTGGACTCAAGCTATTGTAGCTAGTTGGCCCCCACAATGGAGAGAGATGGTTCAAGGCTTCGTCTCCGCTTTTCCTTCAATGGCCTGGCTGGCTGTGTCCAAGGCCCAGGAGACAACCTGTTTCTAGCTGTTCAAGGTGGGGAGTCTAGGTAGAGAAAACCGTTAAAAGTGCTAAAGCAGCTTCTGCAAGAGGCTGCAAATGCAGACTTGGTCAAATATTTGTCTAGGGTCTGAACCTGCCAACAGCAAGGGGAAAACCTGCAATTCTCCGCCAGAGTTTAAGTCCAGAAAGCAGATTTTTCTCTCTCATTTTTTAAGGAGTAAAATGCTGATGCTACAAGCAAAAAAATAGTAATGATAAAATGGTCAGTTTACCACAGCTGGATTTTGCGGTAATAAAAAAGAGAAGTTACACTCCTAGAATTCTGAGTTAAGATTATAAAAAGGATGATAGCTTGATATTCTGTATGAAAATTTAGTAACAGCTGCAAGAAGGGAAGAGACCATGTGGATCACGTTATTAAAAAAACATCCTGAAAGTTGTCCAGACTCCTATACCCTTGGTTTAGTTGAGAACCTTGCCTAGTTGGAGAGCAAGGACTGAACTCGGCTGCTCCCACTGTCTTCAGCCTAAAGGGAACCATGTCATACCACGTTACACACACGATGGAATAAAAGGTCAGGTTTGTTTATGGCTAATGACGACTAAATGACACCTCCGTTTCTAGCATTTGTATAAACTGTTAACACAATCCAATGATAGTAAACACAAACAAACATACCCCGGCTCATTAGACTATCATCTTACACATTTAAGCCTACAAGAGATTTTAAAACATTTTTAACTGTGCATGTTAAGCAACATCAGAATCACATAAAGTGGCTTAATTTTAAAATACACCTTCTTATGAAATAATCTTATTAAGGTAAGAAACTCATGCATTTCCCTCCAACCTGGGCTCATAAGCAAAACCAACCAGGCATTGAGGCCTCTTTCAAAAGTGAATGCAAGGAAGGAAAACCCTGCTCTGGTTTTATTTCTAACACACTTGACAATTTTACTGCCCACCCCAGGGCATTTCTGGCTAATCACCAAAACAAGTTGTACCAATACCAAATTGACCATTAAAAGCCTCACAACAGTTTAACCTCTTCCCAAATTATGGAAGTAAAAGGCAAAAGCTAACAATCTAGAGGTTAGACTGGCCGGACTTCTTCACCTAGAATAGGCATTGGATAAATCAACTAAATTCTAATCCCAGTTCTCCAGGAAGCAAAGAAGGTTTGTTAAAAATTCAACCTTTGGAGGAATTGCCTGGTAACCTGTAGACATGTTGTTAAGGGGAAAAGGCCAGAAAGGCACTAAACAGTTGTGGTCTATAATCTACAATGTTAATTTCTTTACAAAAAAATTTTTAAGTCAAAAAGAAATGTGAAACACAACACAACCTTCCAACCAAAATTACTGGTAAAAATGTAACAAATTTAATAAAATTAAAGCATCGCTATGGAGAAATGAAGTTAATTTGTTTCCTGGCAAAAGGCAGCAGAAAGATGCATGTGAGTGACTTCAGAAGCCATTACATCATCTTCCTGCTTGAATGAGCCATTAACTTTGGAACAAAAGTCATAAAATACTACTTTTTAAAGCGAAGTCTTTTCAACTACGCTGCATGCACTAAGATATTTTCACTGAGGAAGAGGCTTATTCTTCTAAGTGACCAGATTTTAGCTATTCAAAGATCCATTAGTCAATAAAATTTCAGTTGAAAAAGTTTACCTCCCTCACATAAACTTTTCACTTTTCAAAGGTGATATAAATTATTAACTGAATGAAATGACATATGACCACAGCTGTTTGAGGCCCACACTCCTTTAAAAAAAAAATGTAATTTAGGGTTGGTTGTTTGCCTTCCCAAAACAGTAATATTCTGGCCCCTCCCAAAACCCCCAGGCAATGGCCATGGCTGAAAGTTAATTGGCAGTGAAGGAAATTGGTTAGAAATCTCATCTGATTTTAAAACCACCTCAAAACCATGAGCAGGAAGACTGCGCAATGAGCTGGCCAGCGTTTCTGGCCCACTCAAATTCAATGATGTTCAAAAATACTCTTAACACCTGCATCATGTACCTGTGAGAAAAACTGCCCCATGGGCTTTCGGCCAAAGCAGGCACTGAAAAGGCAGGTTAATGCCACCTCTCACTCTCCCTAGGGGTGGGTAAATCAGGTTAAAATCTACACGCTTACCAATCGGAAACCAGTTGTGCATTTTCAGTAATTTTTTGTTCTCCCAATAATTTACTCTCATTCCAATTCTCTTAACTGTTGACTGACCATATATATTGCTAATTTAACCCTAGTCCCCAAAATGGTCAGAACACCAGTTGTCTTAACTACAATTTTAATGAACTGACACAATATGTTGCCACCAGTAAAACGTATTGAGAAAAAGGTAAAAAGCGTTACTGTCAGCTGGTTAAAACTGTTTCCCAACCTGTCCTCAGGGTTAGGGGGGATGCCCAGGTCTCCTGTGCGCAGTTTACGAGTCAGGTCTTCTATCTGCAGTTGCACTGGAAGAAACCAGGTTAGGAAAGAAAAAAAAGGATGGAAAAAAGACAATGTTACCAAAAAACATCTCAAATCTCAACAATAAGCATGAAGAACTCGGAGACTTTGAAAGGGACGACTGATCAGTGACACAATGAGGAAAATCCCCCAACCTCCTAGCGGCAGGAGTCCATTTACATCTATAGGTATTTTTCACTTCAAAATGGTTATCACTTAAGGAAGCAAACAGTTTGTTGGAAGAGGGGTTAGCAGTAGACTGTTCACTAAGGCTAATATCAAAGCAATTATCAGGAGGTGTTTACCTCTCCCTGCCCATCAATGCTTGCTTACAACTAGTGACCAGAACCAACACCATGTATGGTATCACTCACCAGTACCTGGTTCCCACCAAGTTACTTGAGGGGAAAACTTTGAGAGTTTTCTTTATTAAACATACCCCAAAATGAGACCAAATTAACATGGGACAAGGAAAAATACCAGTTGAGCAAAGACAATTTTCCATAAGACCAGGTTTAAAGTTCCTTTACCAAGTAAGACATTCAAAGACCAATTTGACATGTTAGATTATTTGCACATACACTTTCTGTACCACCAGACCTGTACTAGTAAGGGTCTCCCAATACCTGCAGTTTTTATTCAAACATTACATGACAAACCATAATCTTCATAAACCAGGAGGCATAAGGTGCTAGGAGCTGAATCTCACACCTGCTATGGATATAGGGTGTAGTGTACAGAAGATGAAAAGTGTGGCTCAAGGAGAAAGTTATGTGACCATCAGGTCTTGGCCTGAGGCTGTACAGGAGAGAAAGATGAGGCCTTCACAAAAGTTGCCAGTGACTGCAGGGGAAATATTTACACAGTTGATTTTCCAAGATAATGGCAACTGCAGAACCAGAGTGGCTATCTTCAAAACATGCTAAATAACCACCTCTTTCTTACCTTTGTAGCATCTCAAAGTTCTGAGCTGGCATCTCTAATGAGGGCAAGTCTTACTGAGTTGGGTTAACACTGAGCTAGCTCCAAAAAAGGATTAATGTAGGCCTAACTCAGTATCTTTCTTTAAATTCAACCCACAAAACTATACCACCAGCCCCCACATGGACACCCTGAGGAAATATGAAATTACAAGGGGTATTCTGGGCAAGATGTGTACCACCAGAGTCAAAAGATGAAAGATATCTAACTCCCCAAGTTCCTTTATGCCAAACAAATTCTGACTTTGCAGTCAAGTACTAAGTTTAACACAAAGTGAGTCACTTTTATTGAGTAGTCTCTTAAGGGGACTACGGGCGGGGGGGGGGGGCCAGTATTGGGGTCTGAGCAGAAAAGCTGATCCTGAAGCGTAAACCAGAAAGGACTGCTATCTGCCACGGAGCAGAGACCTGTACCAGCCTCTGCACTTTGATTCTATCTACTTCAATGAAGGCTATGCATAGCCCTTAGGGCTTGGTGTCTAACTGGGCCTCCATGGGAAAAAAATAAAGACTAAGCTTGTTTCTCCCATTTGCTAAGTGTGTTTGTGTTCTTCAGATGACTTTACTAGGTTGTGAGGTCTCACGGCAGTCTTTGAGATATTAAGAGGATGAAAGGGAGTAGACAGTACAGTGGAGAAACAAGTATTAGTAGAACTAGAAGGAGGAGATAGACAATTCCAATACCTTAAAATTTACAACGATCTAAAGCCCAGGAAATTAAGACCCTCCACAACTGGATCATGCTGCCTTGAAGCTTTGTTAAAGCTACAGTCTCAGAGAACCAGAGCTGTCTTTGCCTTAGTTTCCTCTAATGGGTATTTTTATTATGTTAGTAGGAAATGTTCATCAAGTGTACTTTTTTGAGAGCTGCACTAAGTACGTAAATATAAAAACTTCCATTAAAGACCTTGTAGTTTTCTTTTAAAAAAGTAATTCTGAAGTTAATTCCACTGTGGATAGTCACTTAATTTTCGAACTCTCCCAGCAGAGATCTCTCATCCTACCACCTCGTTCCTTATCAAGCAATATCCCCTTCCCAAAGGAATTCTTTAGTAAGAATTGTAAGAGCCTTCACGTTAAGACAGCTCTCCAAAGACCAGACCAGAAAAAATGTTGACGGGAAGGTAAATTTCAACAAAAAATGGAACGGGATGAACTGTAAACACACTTGCAGAACCACTTTTTGTTCAAACTGTGTTTTATTTTTTCCTTTTTACAAAGTACCTATAAAAAGTAAAACCGCATTTTAGGGAAAAGGAGGAATGTGAAATTATGATGAAAGGCCATGCTGTGAACAAGGTACTTGGCTTACAATACCTGCAGTGTTCTCCACTGGGCCTGTCCAGAGAGGCAGACGAAGCACTCACCTCATCAACTGGCACTGAACAGCAGCTGAAAAGGGTGGGCTGCCACACTGGGAACTATTCTCACTTGTAAGTGGGCCCCACTACCTTCCTGGAACTCATGGAGAACACTGCCTTTATGAACGAACCAAAAAGAGCTGCAAATGCAGGACTCACTGAGCCAAACCTGATGGGTTCTGCCAAAGTCATCAAAGTACACTTGATCATATCTTGTCTCAATAAAGCAAACTAAAATCTTAAACTTTCAAGATGTATCACTCAGAGTAATCGAAAAACGACCTTGGATACAGAACGTGTATTTACCTATATAAGCTCTTTCTTGTTCCCGAGTAAGTCCAGGCGGGATAACTGTAGGCATTCCTGGAATCACTGTCTTCTGTTCCATTGTATCCTGGTTCCATCGGCTCCTCTTCCGTTTCTTACTTGGGAAGTCTAAAGGCAGACAAAGTCCATCAGGCACGAACTTAAACATTTAGCAAAGTTGACCAGCAATAGGCAGACCAGAAGACCCATTACACACAACTTTAGCATACTACCAAACTGAGAACTTGACCTAAAATTTAAATGTCAAAGGATGAAAACCAAACCTCCCAAACAAAGACACAGCAACTATAAGGTACCTGGGTCAGGCAAGTGCATGTTTCACATTTGTAACTTGTGTCTGGAAGACCTCTGTAAATCATGTCAACAAGGTAACAGACCTTTTTCTTTTGTTGAGATGCTAGGGCTCAAACTCAAAACCTCAAAAATGCTACCCAAGGGCTCTACCCATGAGATACACACTAACTAACAAATTCTGATGCATACATAGGTCTTCACGAAGTGAAAATGTTAGCAGGTGCTTGCATGTCTGTAAACCCAGTATCAGGAGGCTGAGGTAGGAGGATCTCTTCAAGTTCAAGGCCAGCCAGAACTAGAGACCTTGTCCCAAAAAACAAAGAGCCAGATATGGTGGTGCACACCTGTGATCCCAGCACTCCGGAGGCTGAGGCAAGAGAACTGCAAGAGTTCTAGGCCAGCCTGGACTACATAGTGAGTTTAAGGCCACCCTGAATTACACAGTAAGACTCTGCCTCAAAAAACCAAAGTGAAAATGTTAGTGAGATATATACTTTATCCAACACCTTGAATGGCAAGATTTTAGAATCAAGGATAGGCCTATAAAACAGCAATGGGGAACTCCTGGCTTCTCCCACTTCCATTTCTCTCACTAGACACCTTTCTAAGAGGTTAGAAAACATGGGAAAAAAAAGAAAAAAGAAAAACAAGTAAATGTTTTATTATACACTAAATGAAAAAGCATGATTCTCCAACAGAATCACCTTTTTCCTCCCAAGCATAGCCAAGATCAGAATTCATCTTGCCTGGCTACTATGGACACTCTGGATTAGAACTCTTAAAAGAACCCAGGCAGCCGGGTAGCTGGGTTTGGAGGCACATGCCTGTGACCCCAGGACTTGGGAGGCTAAAGGAAGAGGATCGTTGCAAGTTTGAGACCAGCCTTAGCTACAAAGTGAGCTCAAGAACAGCCTGAACTGCATAATGAGACCCTCTCAAACACACACACACACACACACACACACACACACACACACACAGAGGCATAGCAGCACAAGCATGTAATCCCAGCACTCCAGGGACTGAGGAAAGAGGATCTCAAATTTGAGGCCGGACTGAATTACATGGCAAGACCCTCTCCCATAAAATAAGTCTAGAACGCTTAAAAAAAAAAAAAAAAATTCCACAAAGAAAAAACCACATGGATAGTAGCCAAATTAACTTTCCCTGATATATACACATTTGCCTGCATTTATCACACGAATTTTTCTACTTCCCAGGGGTTTCAGGTCCAGAGTGAAAAACTTTCAAGCAGTGAAGGAGAAACTAGTCAGACCCAACACTCTCTAGGGTTAACAAAGAGAGGTTAAAAGCCAAAAAAGAACCCAGTCATCATCTGAAGCCTTCCAATCTCTTCATCTTGTATGCAAGACCCTGTCTTAGCCAGGCGTGGTGGTGCACGCACATCTGTAAACCTAGCACTCGGGAGGCTCAGACAGGAGACTCGCCTGTTTCAGGCCACCCTGGCTAATACAGTGAGTTCAACGTCAGCCTAAACTACATAGTGAGACCTTGTCTCACGAAAACAGAAAATCTGCCTTACTGTAAAAACATTCTTGGTATTTATCTTCACATTCCTAAAACCAGAAAAAGGAACAGCTCCAATCCTCAGTGGACCCTTTCACACCGTCCGAGCATCCACACTCAGCACCCCGTGCCCACCACTGGACAGTGTAAACAGATTGGTAAGAGAGCAACCGAGGGAGTCCAGCTTTCGGAGTCCCGCCAAGCCCAACTAACACGCTGCGCCTGCGCAGCGCACACACCCGGCCGTCCCGCTCCCCCTCCCCCAGCGCGCGTGCGCACTCGAGCCCCACACACTGGGCCGCGCGCGCCCCAGGGCGCCTCCGCCTGGACGTCCCCGTGCGCGCGCGCGCGCCCCCGCCGCGGGAAGCCTTCGTCGCCGCCGCCGCGCGCCCCGCCGCCGGCCGGGCCCATCCGCGCGACGCTTCTCGCGCTCTCGGCCCGACTCACCTCCTCCGCCGCCGGCCCGGCCCGGCTGCTGGTCCTGACGCGGCGCTGGCTGCGGCGGCGACACGCGCTGGAAGAGCGGCGGCGCGGGGGGCGGCGGCGGCGGGAACGAGGCGCCCGGGGGCGGCGGCGGCGGCGGCTGTTGGGGAGGAGGGGGGGGCGGCGGCGGCGGTGGCGGCGGCGGCGGCAGCGCCGCGAAGGGGAAGGCGGCGGCCAGAGCCCCCAGCGCGCCGGCGGCTGGGGGTGGCGGCGGCCGGGGCCCCGGCTCAAGGCCCCCCTTGGGTCCGGGAAGCGGGGGCAGGCCGGGGGGGCCCAGCTTACCCAGCGGCGTGGCGTTCGCTCCGGTCGCCATGGCGCCCCCAGGGACCGGCGCTGGCGGCGGCTCTTCCTCGGCGGTGGCGACGAAGGCTTCTTCGCGAACCTTCCGGGGGGGAGGGGGCCCGACCGCGCTGCCGCGGAGCGCGCGAACCCAGTCCTCTCACGCGGCGGGCGGCGGCGCGAGACGCACAAAGAGGGAGGAGAGAGGGCGCTGCGGGGGCGGGCTGGGGGTGCGCGACTGCGGCCTGCGATTGGCGGAGCGTTCGACCTTCTCGATGTGCTCTGGGATTGGCCGAACCGTTAGGCCCGGCAAGGAAATGGCGGCGGAGCTCGGTGGGCTGGGAGGTGTCGCAGCGCGCACTTCATTTGTTACTGCGAGGACTAAGTTCTGAAGCCAGGAAGGAGGGAAATAGGGTGGGGCAAACTATGACGTAGGGACCAAGCGCTCTCTCATTGGCCGCAGGTAGTCGAGTCAATTAATCTCGTGTGCGTTAGACTTCTGTGTGATTGGCTGAGGCTTACGTGAAGCCTTTCTCTAGTCCCCGCCCCCAGGGAGCAGTAACGTTGGGATTAAGCGAGAGGACGGGGGCAGAAAAGTCCCAGCCGGAAGGAGATCTGGGACAAGAGAGGAGTGAAACTGAGAGCGCATGCGTACATGGGGCCAAGCGGTATCTGAGCCCCTTCCTTCACTGAGCGGAAGCCTTAGATGACGTCAATCACTGTTCCCCTGGTAACCAGGAACCTGGCAGCTGGAGCTGGGTCGGGGGAGAGGGGGGAAGAGGGCGGGTTGCGCTGGCAAATTGATCGTTGGCGCTGCAGGTAGAAAGGCGCTTCCTGTTTTGTTTGAAAAAAACCAAGTGACCCAAAATAGTTCTAAAAATAGTTACCGAGCGCCGACATAAGCGCCTCCCTGACAAGCTCAAAGTCCAGAGTTTGATTCCCGGTACAAAAAAACAAAAATTAAATTTAAAAAAATATATATATATGTATATAGGAGCCGGACCTAGTGGCGCACGTCTGTAATCCCAGCCTCAATGAGTGGGTTTACTGGATTTAAAACAATAGCTGAAAGCCGGGCGTGGTGGCGCACGCCTTTAATCCCAGCACTCAGGAGGCTGAGGTAGGAGGAGCGTTGTGAGTTCGAGGCCCGCTTGGGCTACAACACGAGCGCAAGGTTGGTCTGAGCTACATAGTGCGACCCTGCCTCGAAAAACTAGGGCCGAGAATTTGGCTCAGTGACTTAAGTGCCTGTCTGGCAGGCGCGAGACTGTGAGTTCAGTCCCCGGTACCGCAAAAAATAAATAAATAATAAATAGCTGAAGCCTGGCGTGGTGGCGCACGCCTTTAATCCCAGCACTCGGGAAGCTGAGGTAGGAGGAGCCTTATGAGTTCGAGGCGGGCTTGGGCTACAACGCATAAGCGCCTGTCTGGCAGGCGCAAAGTTGTGAGTTCTATCCCCAATGCCGCAAAAAAAAAAAAAAAAAAAACTAGTTGAACCGGGCATTTAGCTCAGTGGTGTGAGCGCTTTCCTGGCAAGCACGAGGTTGTGAGTTCGATCCCCAGTACCAAAAAAAAAAAAAAAAAAAAAAAAAATCTGACTCAGGCGGTATTGGTGCATGCCTGTAATTCCCACACTCGGGAGGCTGAAGCAGGAGGATTGTTGTGAGTTCATGGCCAGCCTGAACAACATAGTGAGGTCCTATTTTAAAATCAAAACAGTACCTGCTCTGGGCATGGTGGCACACTTCTGTGACCCTAGCACTTGAGACACTGATGAAGAGCGCTAGTTCGAGGCACGCCCGGGCATTTTGGCGGGGGTTAGAGGGTGCCGGGAGTCGAACTCAGGGACCTCACACTTGCCAGGTAGGTGTTGCGCCACTGAGCTAAATCCCCGGGTCTCAGAAGGGTTTTTGGTTTTGGTTTTGGTTTTGGTTTTTTTGGTACCGGGGATCGAGCTCACGATTTTGCACTTGCCAGGCAGTCGCTTGTGCAGCTGAGTTAAATACCCGGCCCGATCCTCAGAAGTTTTAAAAGCTAATTAGAAAATGGTCTGTAATCTCAGCACTCCGGGGAACTGAGACAGGAGGATCCCAAATTGGAGGCTAGTCCGGTAGTTTAGCAATTCAGACTCTCAGTACATAAAAAGGGGTGGGGTTGTAGTTTGGTGCAGAGGCCCTGGGTTGAATCCCATTACCATCAAAGTGGGGGGAGGGGCAAAACAATAGTAAATGAACAAAGAATGTGAATGAGCAAGTCTTGGAATAGCAAATCCAAATAGCCAAGAATAGTGGGGAAATGCAAATTAAAGTGACAGACATCATTTATCAAAATCGCAAAAACTAAATATGCTAACACCTACTATTGCAAATCTGCTGTGGGAAGTATTGTGCTGTGTGTTAAATTTTTACCCCATTTGATCCCCAGGCACTGCAGCAAACATCTATAGTCCTATTACTCCTGAAGTTCTGGCAGAAGGGTCGGTTGAATCCCAAACTTAAAGCCCAGCAGCGTGGGCAAGCTCACAAAACTCAGTCCCCCTCCCCCCCAAAAAGAAAAAAAAAAAGAAGACAAAGTAACCCTTTTCAAAAATCCCTTTAAACCCAGCATCCAAATCCTTGAATCTACCCCAAACAAGACAAGTGATTATAAAATGGCTGCACTTAACTACAGCACTGCATGAACAACAGTGACTTCCATCTCTATGGGGATGCAGCTGGAACACTTGTAACCTAGTGTAACCTGGACTATTACAGCCTTGGAAAGCTGCTACCCACTCCCACTGGACTAGAGGCACTTCTGTGTATCACACTGTCTGGGGGTTTTTTGTTTTGTTTTTGTTTTTGTTTTTTGAGACAGGGTCTGCTATGTAATGCAGACTGACTATAAATCAACCTGAAGTCCAAGTGATCCTCCTGCCTCAGCCTCCCAAGTGCTAGGATTATAACAGTGCATCACCACAACCTGACTCCTGTTTTGTTTTGTTTTTTCTGACTCCTATTTTTGCAAAACAAACCTCTTGTGCATGTGCAATTATTTGTACAGGATGACCTGGTACTCAGCATAGCCATCCCTCTGTATCCAGATGCAGGGGCTGGGGTCCAGGCCCCCCTGGATACCAAAATCTGTGGATGCTCAATTCCGTTATATAAAATGGCACAGAATTTGCATATACTTTACACACTTCCTCTTGTATGTTTTTTTCCCCACTGCTGCTGCTATTATGTGCTACATCCCCAGCTACTTTCTGCATTTTCTCTCTCCCTTCCCTTCCTTCCATCTGTCTGTCTGTCTTTATTTTTTGCAGTTCTAGGGATTGAATCAGGGCCTTCACACCAACATACATCCACAGTCCTTTTTATGTTTCATTTTGAGACAGGGTTTTGCTAAGTCACTAAATTGCCCAGGCTGGGCTCAAACTTGTGATCCTCCTGCCTCAGCCCCCCAGAGTGCTCAGATTACAGGGGTAGGCTACAGCATCCAGCTCCTCCTGTATCCTTTCAGTCATCTCAGTGATTTATAACACCTAACACAATGTGAACACAGTGTAAACAGTTGTTACAGTGTGTTGTTTAGGGAATTATGGCAAGGGAAAGTCTGTGACAGTGTAGTGCAGTTTTTCTTTGAAATTTTCCATCCGACGTAGGCTGAATCCGTGTATAGGGAATCCATGGACAATTGACTGTGCAGAGAAAGCTATGCAAGGGTGCACAGCACACCCACTCCTAGTGGAGAGGAAAATGGGTGGCTAGAAATTCTGGAATATGGCTAAAGCAATCAACAGAGCTGGAAGTGATGGCGTGTACCTGTAATCTCTAATGTGTGGAGGGCTGAGGCAAAAGGATAGAGAGGTCAAGGCCAGGCTGAGTAAAAAAGATTGTGTTTCCAAAAAGCTCCAGAACAGTAACAACCACCAGCAACCAACAAATATGCTTGCTTGCTTGCTTCCTTTATTTTTCTAGATACAGTTTCACTATATAGCCCAGGCTAGCCATGATCCTTCTGTTTTAACTTCCTGAGTACTAGAATTATAGGCATCTTGCATTTTAAAATGTATGACACATGGCTGAGTGTGGTGGTGCAGGTTTCTAATCCCAGCACACAGGAGGCTGAGGCAGGAGAATTGCTGCAAATTTGAGGCCAGCCTCAGTGACAAAGTAAGACAATGTCTTTTATTTATTCATTTATTTATGTCCAGTACCCAGAATTGAACTCACAACCTCGTGCCTGCCAGACAGGCGCTTAAGCCACTGAGCCAAACTTCCTGGCCTGTTTTTTTTTTTTTTTTTTTTTTGAGGCAGGGTTGCACTATGTAGTTCAGGCCAGCCTTGCTCACGTTGCAGCCCAAGCCAGCCTCGAACTCACAACGTTCCACCTACCTCAGCCTCCCGAGTGCTGGGATTAAAGGCATGTGCCACCATGCCCGGCTAAGACCCTGTCTTAATACCTCCACAGGAAGATTTTTTTTTTTCTTTTTCTGAGAAAAGCTCTTACCACGTAGTTCAAACTGCCCTTGAACTTACCACGTAGCTTAGGCTGGCCTCCAATCCACTGTGATTCTCCCGCCTCAGCCCCCAAGTGCTGGGATTACAGGCATGTACCACCATGCCCAGTGGTTAATTTTTTTATAGTGAGCAAACATTTATTCTAAAATGGAGCTAAAGGGGCTGGGAATGTAGCTCAGGGCTGGGGTACCTGCCTAGCATAGGCAAAGCTCTGGGTTTGATCCCCAGCACCACACACACAAAAAGGTAAAGTGGACAAGAAAGGAAAAATATAAAATGTTTAAATCATCTATGTTTTCATTTGTTTTTTGAGACAGGGTCTTGCTATATAACCCAGGTTGTCCTTGAATTCATAGTAGTCCTGCCTCAGCCTCCCCAGTGCTGAATTATAAGGTTGCAGCACTGAGGGAGACCACATGAGGCAGGCTTGCTTACTTGCTTTCTTTATTTTGTGGCACCAGGGACCGAACTCACAACCTCCGAGCCTGCCAGGCAGGCACTTAAGCCACTGAGCCAAACTCCTGGCCCGAGGCAGGCTTTAAAATTAATCAGTGGGACGGGCGTGGTGGCGCACGCCTTTAATCCCAGCACTCGGGAGGCTGAGGTAAGAGGAGCATTTTTTGTGAGTTCAAGGCCGCCTTGGGCTACAACGCGAGCGCAAGGCTGGCCTGAGCTACATAGTGCGACCCTGCCTCAAAAAATCAGGGCTGGGAGTTTGGCTCAGTGGCTTCAGTGCCTGCCCTGGCAGGCACGAGGTTGTGAGTTCAATCCCTGGTGCCGCAAAAAAAATAAATAAAACAAAATTAATCAATGGCAAGAACGGTTGTGATAGCTCATCCCTGTAATCCCAGCACTCAGCAGGCTGAGGCAGGAGGATCACTGTGAGTATTCGAGGCCAGCCTGGGCTACAAAGTGAGTTGAAGGCCAGCCTGAACTGCATAGTGAAACCCTGTCTCAAAAAGACCCAAAAAAAAAAAAAAAAAATCAATGGCTTTTCTATATAAACTTACAAGTCTGTCCCAGGCCTTGTCCAAAGAGTCAGTGGCTGGTGTGCAGAAAATAGAACTCTCCATGCCAATGGTCACGGTAGAGACCTAGAGTGGTCTGTGACACTGTGACACCTCTGAAGGCAAGATAACACTGCAGCTGAGGACAGTAAATCTCGCTTGGAACTCAGGGCAATAATACTGCCAACCTCAGCGATCAGACGGTTCTCCCATTAAGCAAGGATTTACTGCTTGCAATGTCTTTGTTCCACTTCACAAGTCCTTGCTCACTAGTGCATCTTTTTCCTCCGCTGTTCCCTGCATTTTCCCCACAGCTCCCCTATACCATAGTGCATCATCTCGTTTACCCTTCACCACACACTGGCTCATCTATAAAATTGGGAGACTGACCCACTCTCCATAAGCCACCAGGCCTGCCTGGCGGCTGGGGGGGGGGGGGCTATTATATCTCTATGAATAAGGAAGCCGAAGCACAGAGAAGTTGAGTAATTACCTCAGGTCACACAGTCTCTACTTGACAGGGTTCTTTATTCAGAGAGAACAGTTTTAGAATCAAGTTTTGCAAGGTTGAGATTCAGCACCATGCAGCGAGCTCTTCTAGGTCTAGCAAATTGGCTTCCTGTACACCTGGGCCAGCCTCAGCCATGCTCTAAGTAGCAGCTAGGGAAGTCCTTAAATCTTTTCCAAGCTGTAGTTCCTACTCTACAATGTCCTGTGCTGATCCAGAGATCAGAACATCAGAGATCACCATAGAGACAGAGGCCACATTCCTGGACCCTGAACTTGTTACTCATTAAAAGCATGATTTATGAGCTGGGCTTGGTGGTGCATACCTATAATCCTAACATTTGGGAGGCTGAAGCACAAGTGCCACAAGTTTGAAGCCAGGCTGGGCTACATAGTGAGTTCAAGGCCAGCCTGGACTACATAGCAAGACTCTGTCTGAAAATAAATAAATAAATAAATAAAATGAATGATTTGTGTTTTCTTCTGAGGCGCTCACAGACTTAAAACTGATTTTTGTTCAAACCAATGGCTCTTCAACTGGAACTACAAATACCCAATGAGTAACTAAAAGCAGAATGAAGCTTGACCTTTGTTTTGTGAAACTTTAGGTCAACTCTCTTAGCTGTACATGTTAACAGGTTAGTCATTGTGGAAGTATCTGTTTAAAAGTTGGCAAAAAAAGGTTGATTAGCCCTAGAGTTTCACAACCTATCTCATCCTTCAATACTGAGGACTGGAAGAGCATGACAGGAGTATATCCACTGGGCCTGGTCTCCATCTGGCCCAAACTCAGGGTCACCTTGGATTCACGCAGAGCCTAACAAGACTGAGAAGCAGCCATGGAGCCCAAATCACACCCTCAATCCTTAAGGACTCTCCCATGGTCATCTTAGAAAAGCAGAACTGAGATAATGATGGCCTACCCTTGGCCTCCCCAGCAAATGTCTACAAACCCTGGCCTGGTGGTCCTGTGAGCCCTAGGAACCCCCTCACCAAGAGGTTCACTCTCCAGCTCAAGCTGGAGCCCTCCTTGCTTTCTTTCCTTTGTCAGGGGAACAGCTTGATTTTTGTTGGATCCTCAAGCTAAATTCCCTTATTTTTTTTCTTTCTTTTTTTGAGACAGGGTCTCCAGATGTAGTTCGGGCTGGCCTCAAACTCACCTCGATCCTCCTGCCTCAACCTCTGGGGTTACAGGACGTGCCCAGTCTTTTGTTTGTTTGCAGCACCAGGGATTGAGCTCACAACCTTGCACCTGCCAGACAGGCGCTTATGCCACTGAGCCAAACTCCCAGCCCTAGTTTTTCGAGACAGGGTCACACTATGTAGCTCAGGCCGGCCTTGCGCTTGCATTGTAGCCTAAGCGGGCCTCGAACTCACAACACTCCTCCTACCTCAGCCTCCTGAGTGCTGGGATTAAAGGCGTGCGCCACCACGCCTGGCTTCCTATGTATCTTCTAATGAAACGCAAGCCATCAGTACAGCGGTCTCCCCAGTGCAGGGTCATTCTGGAAATTACTGAACTTGGAGTAGCTGGGGATATAGCTCAGCGGCACAGCACCTGCCCAGCAAGTACAAGGTCCTGAGTTCGATTCCCGGTACCAAAAAACTAAAAGAAAACAAACAAAAAACTTACTGAATTTGGGGAGGTCCTAGGAGCTTCCAAATTAATAGCCAAGTGAGGCAGAAATGCAGTTAGCTGAAAACTAGGGAGTTGCAGTTGGCCTCATAGCCTGTGGGTCCTGCACTAACTCCAAGTAGTAGAAATCAGAATCATTCAAATTAGAAAATTCCAGGAATTGCCTGGCAGGCACGAGGTTGTTAGTTTGATCCCTGGTACCAAAAAAAAAAAAAAAGAAAGAAAGCATTCCAGAAATATCTTTTTTTTTTTTTTTTTTTTTGCGGCACTGGGGATCAAACTCACAACCTCACATCTGCCAGGGCAGACACTTAAGCCACTGAACCAAACTTCTAGCCCTGGTTTTTTTGAGGCAGGGTCGCACTATATAGCTCAGGCCGGCCTTGCGCTCACGTTGTAGCCCAAGCGGGCCTCAAACTCACAACACTCCACCTACCTCAGCCTCCCGAGGTAATTCGTGTTTAAATTACATGCCATTCTGCAGTTTATAATAGCTATCTCTTGGAAGCAGCCCAAATGCCCATCAAGTGATGAGTGGGTAAAGGTGGTTTGTTAATACAATAAGAGTACTGCTCAGCCATAAAGAAGGATATGGAAGGGCCAGGAGTTTGGCTCAGTAGCTTAAGTGCCTGTCTGGCAGGCGTGAGGTTGTGAGTTCAACCCCCGGTGCCACAAAAAAAAAATAATTAAGAAAGAAAGGATATGGAGACATTTCTACGTAAATGGATGCACCTTGAGACCATACTCTTTCGTGAAGTAAATTGGCCACACGTGTAAGTACCACATTGTTTCTCTGGTGTGAGAAACTGAAAGTGTCAATAATGACCAAAATGTATACTAGATATGGGGAAATGGGAAGAAAATGTTCAAATGAGAAGGAGAACAAGGGAGTGGAAAGGGGGAAAGGAAAGAAGAAGAAAAAATGGAAACAAAGCTTTTGTCAATAAGGAAGGGAAGAGGGGTTGAATGGAGGGGAGGGGAGAGGAATGGGAAAAAACTAGCAAGATACATCGTGCACAGGTACAAATTCCCTGTGATGAATGTGATTATTATGTAAATCTAAAATGTACCAATAAAAATTTTTAAAAACACAAAAAAAATTGCATGCCATTCTGAACAGCATGGTAAACTGAGGTAGGACAAGAGAAACAAAGATAGGTAGAAAGAAGACAGAACAACAGTAGTTTAGGGCCGGGGATTTAGTTCAGCAGCGTAAACCTGCCTGGCAGGCGCAAGGATGTGAGTTTGATCTCCAGTACCAAAAAGAAAGAAAGAAAGAAAGAAAGAAAGAAAGAAAGAAAGAAAGAAAGAAAGAAAGAAAGAAAGAAAGAAAGAAAACCTGCAGCTGCTGGGCGTGGTGACGCATGCCTTTGATTCCAGCACTCGGGAGGCTGAGGTAGGAGGAGCGTTGTGAGCTCGAGGCCGGCCTGGGCTACAATGTGAGCACAAGGCCGGCCTGAGCTACACAGTGCGACCCTGCCTCAAAAAAACCAGGGCCGGGAGTTTGGCTCAATGGCTTAAGCGCCTGCCCTGGCAGGCACGAGGTTGTGAGTTCAATCCCCAGTGCGCAAAAAAAAAAAAAAAAAAAACCTGCAGCTAAGGGCCAGGGACATAGCTCAGTGGCAAAGCACCTGCCTGTCAAGTGCGAGGTCCTGAGTTTGATTCCCAGTATCCAACAAACCAAAAGAAAACTACAGCTAAAACACAACCAAAGTTATCCAAGCTTTCCCATGTCTTTTTTGTTTGTTTGTTTGTGTGAGACAAGGACTCCCCATGTAGTTCAAACCTGGGTTACTATGTAACCCAGGCTGGCCTCAAACTCTCAGTGATCCTCCTGCCTCAGCCTCCCAAGTGCTGGGATTATAGGCTTGTGCTCCCTTGTCGGGCCCCATGCCTTTATTTCTGAGGCCTGGCTCTCTTCCAGGTTTGTCACTCCTTAATTCCTAAGAGTCTTAAAGATACTATAAATCCATAAATTCCAAAAGAACTACCAAAGACTTCCTGGTCTCAGATAAACAGTATTAAATGGTGGGTACTACATATTAAAACTTCAAACACATATAAACAGATTGCTTGTTTTTTGGTACCAGGGATCGAACTCATGACCTCTCGCTTGCCAGGCAGGTACTTGTGCCACTGAGCTAAATACCCGGCCCAACAGGTTGTATTTTAACCTACTCGATAGTTTTTTGCTTTAGCCCACTAATGGGCAACCTGACTTTAAGGAAACAAACACAGATGAATAATAATGACCTAAGAGTAATCCTCAGTCATCCACCTTGAGGGTGCCCCAAGACCACAGCACGCCACAAGCCCCCCCGCGCCTGCATTCTTCTTGCCTGTATGTACTTCAACTCTGCTTAATAAACTTGCCTATGCCACTCAGAGGTGCCCTGATACTCCTTTTTGTCAAGAACCCACCCAGTCCAAATTGAGGTCCCCTTTTTTAAAATTTCTTGGTACCAGAAATCGAACTCACAACCTTCAGCTTGCCAGGGAGACCCTGTGCCACTGAGCTATATCCCCGGCCCTACATTTCCTTTTTTTTTTTTTTTTTTGGTGGCACCGGGGTTCAAACTCACAGCCTCACGCCTGCCAGACAGGCGCTTAAGCCACTGAGTCAAACTCCCAGCCCTGGTTTTTTTTTTTTTTTTTTTTGCGGCACTGGGGATCGAACTCACAGTCTCACGCCTGCCAGGGTAGGTGCTTAAGCCACTGAGCCAAACTCCTGGCCCTGGTTTTGTGAGGCAGGGTCACACTGTGTAGCTCAGGCCAGCCTTGCGCTCGCATTGTAGCCCAAGCGGGCCTCGAACTCACAACGCTCCACCTGTCTCAGCCTCCCGAGTGCTGGGATTAAAGGCGTGTGCCACCACGCCCAGCTCCACGTTTCCTTTTAACAGGGACCTCTTCAGACCCTGCAAGTCACTGTCCAAATTGAATCAAATCCTGGGATACCTAGTCGCTGTCCGACACTCACTGCTGGGATGCAAAGGGTGACAAATTTCCAGCCCCTTTCTGCTAGTCCCTGCTGTCTCCGGGATCGTATCCCTGTATGTGATAAAAACACCGATCTCTGGGCAGGAGTGGGAAGTAGCTGCAGAGCCAGCAGAGCAGGGAGGGAGGGAAGACATGGCACCTGACCCTTCAAAGGCAGCCAGCCAGGGCCCATTGTATGGGAGCCTGTCTCCCTGCCCCTACCTGCTGCAAGATATCTGCAGGCTCTGAGGCCAGGCGCTCACTCTGTAACCCTATCAGCCCCAGCTCGACGTGGCCCACAAGATGCCCTCCAGGTGAGCGTGACCCATCAGGGCTTGGAAGGTGCCCCTCAGCCTCCTTTGGATCTTGCTGGAAACACAGGATATGTCCCCTCCCCATTTTGGCCAAGAAACCCTTGAAGCCACTGGAAACAGGACAAGGTGACATCCACGTGGGCCAGGAATCTATTCACATGCTGCCACCTACCCTTCCCATGGCTTCAGGGAGCAAGTGCTTCCTGCTGGTCCCCTAGGCATAGAGGTTTCAGCGCTGCTCTGGGTGACAGGAGGGTGGCAGGCCCTGTGCGAGCACTGAGCCCGGGACGCTGGCTCCAGGTCACCCCTCCCAGCTCGATCCTCCCCTCCAGCTCCTACCCAGCTTCCCCTGCCCAAAGTCTCCGGTGGAGCAGTCAGGTGGCGCATGGCCCAGGAGGGCAATCCATGACCGGGGGGCCCGAGCCCTCTGAGAGGGGAACCGGGAGGATAAAATCACAAGCTCAGCCTCAGGAGGTCAACTGTGCCTTCGAGGCGCTGGCTTTAGCAGGACAGCCCAGGCCCAACGGTGATCTGTGTCTTGCTGATGACTTCAGGGCCTGGCACTCAGGGAGGATCTGTGTTTTTGTTAATTTTTCCCCAGTAATGGAGAGATCGAACCCAGGGCCTTTGCAGTGAGCTACATTCCCACTCCGTCTTTTGCGGCAGGCCCTCTCTAAATTGTCCAGGCTGGGCTCAAACTTTCGATCCTCCTGTCTCAACCTCTCAGAATGCTGTCCTGGACCACCATCCCCAAATATGGGATCTGTTGAAAGGGTACCAGCTCATCTGCCTCAAGTCTATCCAGAGGACCACACTGTATTTCTCTGGGTCTGACATGGATGCTATAGTGGGTGGGTCAGGGAAGTGGCCCTTGCTCATGGCAGGGGCTGGGTAGAACAGGCCGGCTCTCCCTCAAGCCACAGGTGAGACCCTCCATGGGGCAGGGCTGCCCTGGACAGGGGTCCTTTAGCTCAGGGACCTCCCTGCATTAGTCCTCCAGGTACTAACCTACGACAGAGGCCTCAGACTGCAAAGCTGATGGTCATCGCTGGGCAGGGAGAGATACAGATCTCAGGTGGCTCCTGAGACCACCGGCCCTATCTCTTGTGCGTAGCTTCCCCCAAACACTGGCAGCCCTGTCCATGCACTGCGCATGCCCAAAACCAACAGGTGCCCACAGAAAGGTGTGCTGTAGGCAGGGGAAGGAAGCGCCTCAGCTCCCCTGGACCTGGAGGAACAGTGGGTAAAACCAGCCAGCTTTAATACTAATATAGTTCTCTCTTTTAAATACATGTTCCCCAGCCAGAGCCAGGGGCAGGGCTCTTGGCAGCAAGAGTGCAAAGGAAATGTGGGATGACATGGAATGGATCAGCAGGTGGCCCTCACCAGCCTGGGTCCCCACGCCAGGGATGGGGCGGCCCGCAGGGAGGGGTGGCGGTGGCAGCTTCCTCTGGTCCAGTTATTGCTGAGGCTCC
>RJWM01017670.1:0-42618 GCA_004363535.1 Dasyprocta punctata | reverse complement strand
TGAGCAGCTCTGTGTTCCTGGGCTGATTTGGGCTGGGCTGCGTACCTCTGTGTCCTGCGCGGCTGGCCGGCGTTTCCCTGAGGTTCGCGGCGTGCAGGATCGCGGGACGCAGTGGGCTGCGTCCCGTGCACAGCAAGGAAGGGCGGCCTCCCGGGGCGTGCAGGTGGAGTCTACTCCTTTACTGGGTGGGGGGTCAAGGCCTCCCGGTCCCAGGGAGCTGTACTGGGCACCGCGTGGGACGCGGACCCGACCCTGGTTCTGTCCGCAAGCTCAGCCCAACAGCTATGCCTGCAGGCAGGCCCGGGCAGGTCCCAGGCCTACAGTGTCGGGAGCAACCCTGCTGGGTGGCGCGGTCTGCACAGGAGCTGTGGGATGGCAGACGCTCGAGCCGAGCCGAGCCGCGCGGCTGAAGAATGGAGCTGCCGTGCGCTCTGCACTCTGGTGGGGGGGGCCCCAAGCTCTCCAGTACCCTGCAGCTATGTTGCTCAGTTCCCCAGTGAGCAGCTCTGGGTTCCTGGGCTGATTTGGGCTGGGCTGCGTACCTCTGTGTCCTGCGCGGCTGGCCGGCGTTTCCCTGAGGTTCGCGGCGTGCAGGATCGCGGGACGCAGTCCATGCTTTGATTTTAAAAAGCTTATGTTTCAGTATATGAAGTGATTTATATTTTACTAAAAAAATAAAAAATATCTTGAATGAAACTTACAAGGAGATTTTAAAGAGATTTAGAAAGACTTCATAGTAGTAAAGAAACATAAGTATCTGTGTTCCTTTCAAGAATATTAGAAAGAATCAGCTAGATAATCCATTCCTATATGCAGCCTCCTCAACTTGATCAAAATATATTCAAGATAGCTCAAGTTTTGCTATAAAAATTAATGTTTCCAATGATAATATAAATGAAGTAAAAAGAAAGTAGGCTATTGTGCTGGGGACTTAGATCAGTGGTAGAGCACCTGCCTAGCATGCAAAAGGCCCTTATTTTGATCCTCACCAAAATAGATATACATTTTTTTTCCAGCACCAGGGATCGAACTCACAACCTCGCGCCTGTCAGACAGACATTTAAGTCACTGAGCCAAACTCCCGGCCCTGATCCTCACCAAAATAAGCAAAAATAATTGGACTGTTACTGAAGTTAAGGAAAATAATCTGTAGAGAATTTTCAATCATGTTATAATTTTCATTTTTATTTTTAGAATTATATGGGTTTGCAGTCTTTACTTTTAAACATTTTATGAATTTTAAGTGCTTTTTGTTGCAATAATAGAAAATACAGTTTGCAAGTTTTGTAATTTATACCTTATTTGATTCACTGTTAATAGTTATGCTGTCAGGTACTGGATAGTTAATGAAATAAACAGGTTTGTAGTTTCATACTTTTGTTACAGCTTTTCCATTTTTAATTAACTAGGCAGCAGAATATTTGAAGTAATAAATTGTACTATAAAATGTAGCAGATTTGTTTTAAACTATCAAATGTCTGTATATTTAGCCATAATGCAGCACATGTTGTTAGTATAACATAGGTGTCCTTGAAGAGTAATTTGGCATGCTACATGTGTTGCCACATTGTCTCAATATGATTATTTCAATACTACAGAAACCTAGCAATTTGCTATTATGTTTTTTTCTTTTTTTTGCCTGTGTAGGTACACTAACTTGACTCACATTAAGCCAAGGTAACCTGTCTCTTTTAAGGAGCATATTTTTTTAAAGTAAAACACTGTACATCTAAACTTTCCATGTATTTTAATTGTGAATGTCCAAAGAATGATCAAATTTTGGAATTACCATTACAACCTATATAAAGGTTAGTTTCATTTTGCTTTAAAGAAACAGGAATGTGCTCTTACACATTAGCAAAGCAAAAAAACATAATTAAGAAAAAAGTATTGAGTCTTTGCCTTTTCCTTAATTAAAAAAGTACTATATTTTGTTAAATGTAGATATTATTCTTAATTGAAAAATATCTGTGTGAAACACATAAGAGGATGACAACATTCACAAAAATGTATCACAGAAAATTTTAACAATTTGGAATATTGATTCAATTGAAAAATGGACTGACATATCTCTACTTTGTCATTTTTGAAATAAAAATGATCATTCTTTATTATGAAAATATTTTTATGAGAAATATTTTTAACAAAGCATTACTAAAAAATTTAGTGTTAGATCATATAGTCAAAATAAATAATCTCCATTCTTATAATTACTAGATACAAATGAATACTTTAATCAAAATTTGTATTTAGAAAGATTTATCATTTGATTACAGAATTTCAGTGTCAAATCCACAATCAATATGTGCCACTAAAGACATTATGTTTGCAAATCACTAATAATAGTGTACATTTTGTTGCATGCTGTACATTTGAGAAGTTGAATACATTGTGTGGGCAGGGACACAGCCAGATCTGCCCTTGCATGCCACCACCACCATCAGAAGGCTTGCTTCCTGCGGACAGCCAGCATGAGCAGGAAGATGCAGCCAGATATATCCAGTTCACCCACAGGCCACCATTAGAGACCCTCACACATTCATGCAGTCAGCACTCACTGGGAGAATTAGACAAACACAACTCTGTGTGCCTGCCACCATTAGGGGAGTCCCACTGTAGACATGCAGGTTGAGAGAAAAAGCAACCCCGCCACCACACACCCATGGTCATCAGAGAAGACCCAGTGAAGCTGCGCAGGTCAGGAAAAGCCCACCCCATGCCTTGGTACCTCCCTGGGAACCTGGGGTCAGAGAAACCCAAGTGTCTTCCCCATTCTCCTAAAATTCAGAAGGGCAGTCAATGTGGGAAGTGGCTGAGATCCCACAACAGGCTTGCTGAGAGGAAACCAGGAGAATGTCAAGACAAAGGATCAAAGGCAATCTCAGACCTCTGTCCCACACAGAACAAGTCTGGGAGATATAGTCATGGAAGAAAATGGAAGCTACACACATGATATCTCCCAGAGGATAGCAAGTGAAGTAAAGAAACAACTTCATGACACTGTAAAAGTAATTAGAACAAAAATAATGTTTCAGGTAAAAGAAGAAATAACAAACACAATGAAGGAATTTCTGAGCATATATAAGGAAGACATAGATAAAAAAAGAGAAGCATAGGAAAATGATGGAAACCTTGAATGAACAATATGGGAAGGAATTACAATGCATGAAACAGATTCAAAGAAATATCCAGGATATCAAAAACTCCATCAAAAGCTGGCAAAACAACTTGAAAGAGACTGAACATAGACTTTCAGACCTTGAAGAGAGGATCACAGCTAGCAATTGCAAGAGGAAAGATCTCTTAAAGATAACAAGGAACCAGGAAATACCAATTCAAAAACTGCAAGAAGATGTGAACAAAAATAAATTAAGAGTGATAAGTATCTGTGAAGAAGCTTGGTTAAAACAAATGAAATAGAAACATACTATTTGCAGGAGTAACAGGAAGAAACTTCCCAATCATGGAAAAAAGATGTGGCCTACAGATAAGTGAGGCATATAGAACTCCACCTAGTCATAACCAAAATAAATATATGCCCAGACATATAATAATCAGGATCCCAGAATTCAACACAAGAACATAATATTAAAAGATGCTAGAGAAAATAAACAGATCACCTATAAAGAAAAACCAATTAGGATCATGACAGACTTGTCAATGCAAGCCATCAAGTCCAGAAGAGTTTGTAGTGAAGTGCTTAAAATCCTGAAAGAAAACAACTTCCAACCCAGAATGATGTACTTTGAAAAACTATCTTTTAAAAGTGATGGAAAAATAAGATATTTCCATAATAAAGAACTGAAGGAATTCATGACCACCAAATCTACCCTGCAGAGAGTGCTGAAGAATATTCTAGAGAGAAATAAAGATGTCCATGGTTTTAAGGAACAGCAGCAGAGGAGGATTGCCAAACAGGACAAGCAATTGAATGAAGGGAAAAAGTGGAAGATCAGTAGCAGAAGGATAGCGTGGCAGAGATGAACCAATGCATGCCAGTTGTAGCCATTAATGTAGATGGCCTCAATTCACCAATAAAAAGAAACACAAGCAGAGTGAATCAAGAAGCAAGATCCATCAATATACTGTATACAAGAAACACATTTAAATCAAAAGGAAATTCATAGACTGAAAATCAAAGGAGAGAAAACTATTGTTCCATGAAACAGGAGACCAGAGAAAAGCCAAGGGTAACTTGCCTATCAACCAAAGAATGGATAAGATAGATATGTCATTTTCATACAATGGAAATCTACCCAACTACAAAGTAGAATAGTCTTGAAGCTCTTGTAGTGAAAAGGAGGCAACTGAAGATCATGCTCATGGGTGAAATGGTTTAGATTCCTATGAATGAACACTGAGTTATCTCCCTAGCATAAAAAACTGGTGAAGTTAGTGGGGTTCAAAAAGCAGACTAGATATTGTGAAAGCAATAGGGAAGGGAACTCCTAAAAAAGGAAAGTGTTAACCACTGTTAATTCCTATTCACTTGTTTTGAATTCTTGTATTGTTTTCATAATTTTGTTAAGTTTGGTTTTATTCTGGCTTGTGTTGTTAGATTTTACTGTTTCTGAAGGTATGGGAAGTTTTTTTTGAAGATAACGGGATTTATTATGGTAATTATTGGTGATTCTCTAGCATCTTGTTCTGAAGTCCTATAATGCTTTCATACTTTTGATTGGTTTTATTCTGTTTTGTTTTATTTGATTTTATTATGTGCAACTGTTTTGAAGAAACAATAAGCATTATAGTAGCCATTATTTATTTCCTATTATCTTGTTTTGAAGTCCTATAATGCTGTAATTCTTTTGTTTTGATTGGTTTAATTCTTTTTTGTTTTGTTTGATTTTATTATGTGTGAAGGTATGGGCAGCTATTTTGAAGAAAACAAGAGACACGGTAGCCATTGTTGATTTCTTATTATCCTGTTTTGAAGTCCTATAATACATTAATTCTTTTGTTTTGACTGGTTTTATTCTATTTGTTTTGTTTAATTTCATTATGTGTGAAAACATGGACAACTATTTGGAAGAAAACAAGAGACATTATTGTATCAATTGTTGATTTCCTGTGATTTTGTTTTGGAATCATGTAATTCTTTCATTCTTTTTTTTTATTGGTTTTGTTCTGTTTTGTTTTGTTTGATTTTGTTGTGTATGACAATACAGACAGCTATTTTGAAGAAAATGAGAGATGTTATGATAGCCATTGTTGATTTCCTCTTGCCTTGTTTTGAAGTCCTGTATTACTTGCATTGTTCTATTTTGATTTGCTTTATCCTGTTTTGTTTGGTTTTCTTCTCTTTAGAAAAAAGAAAAGTTAAATTCAGTTCGATGTTTATTGAATGCGGGTAAACATTAATGTGCACACCAGCCACCATCAGGGATGCTTCCCACAGGTAATCAGCTCAGGTCTAGAAGGCAGGAGTGAGTCCTGCCACTCCCACACACCAGCTGCCATCTGGGATGCTTCCCACCCATAACCAGTGTGGGAAGGGAAAAGCAGCAGCCAGCTCCACACCAGTGTACCTGATGGCTACCATCAGATATTCATAGCCAGCACTGGCCAGGAGAACCAGCCAGTCATGCTTCAGAGAAATTGTAGCCAATGTGGGAAGTGCCTCAGACCCCAGTACCCATTTATCTGGAAGAATCCAGGAAAATGTCAAGATGAAGAAGCACAAGGCAGTCTCTGGCCTCCAACCCATGCAAAGCAAGTCCAGGAGATTTAAACATGGAAAAGATTGGGAGTCACACACCTGAAATTTCTGAAGTGATAGCAATTGAAGTAAAGAAACAACTTCATGATGCTATAAAAGAAATTAGAACAAAAATACTATCTCAGGTAAAACAAGAAATGAAAAACATAATGAAAGAATTGCTGAGCATCTCTAAAGAAGATATAGATAAAAGAGGAGCATAGGAAAATGAGGGAAATCTTAAATGATCAATATAAGGAAGATTCTGAATGCATGAAACAGATTCAAAGAGATATCCAGGAAATTAAAAACATCATTGAGAGCTTCAAAACTGCTTGAAAGACACTGAAGATAAACTTTCAGACCTTGAAGATAGGCTTGCAGCTTGCAGTTATGAATGGAAAGATCTCTTAAAAATAATAAGGAATCAGGAAATAAGAATTTGATGACTGCAAGACAACAAAAAGAAAAATAATTTAAGTGGAATAGGTGTCAGTGAGAATGCAAGGGTCAACACAAATGACATAAAGTCTATTTATAGAAGCAATAGCAGAAAGCTTGCCAAGCATGGGAAAATGGCCTGATATACAGATAAGTGAGGTATATAGAACTCTGGATAGCCATAACTGAAACAAATATACACCTAGACATATAATAATCAAGCTCCCAGAAATTCAGCACAAAAACATAATATTAAAAACTGTTAGAGAGACCACACGGCGCCAGTTTGCATCAAGGGAGAACTGATCCGCCTTCCAGGGATGGGGGCTCCGCCACCCTGGAAGAGAACCAGAACCGGTCCAACTGGACCGCAATGCGCCGGTGCCACACGGCGCCAGCTTGCATCAAGGGAGAACTGATCCACCTTCCGGGGACGGGGGCTCCGCCATCCCGGAGGAGAACCAGAACCGGTCCAACCGGACTGCAACGTGCCGGCGCCCCGCGGCGCTGGCTGGCATTGGGGGAGAGCTGATCTGCCTTCTGGGGATGGGGGCTCCGCCACCCCGGAGGAGAACCAGAACCGGTCCAACCGGACCCCAACTCGCTGGGACTGTGGGGCACCAGCGCAGAATCAAGGACATCACCACCACCACCCCTGCCCCCCCCGGTAAGCAAGGTGCTGGCTCTGAGGTCTGGCTAAATTGATGGCACCTAAGGTACATAAAGCAACTAGACACTAGTGTTTTTTCATAGATTTTGCAGGCCTCTGAACGGCACCCTGAATGTCTCCTTGTATGATGACAGTAGGCAATGTTGCAGATATGGGGGATTCTCTTCTGTCTATTCTTCGAGGTCCAATGTGGTTCTCACCATTTTGTTTTACTCTGATCGTTATTATTTTTCTCTTTTTTTCCTTTATTTTATATTCTGTTTTTATTGATTTTGTATCATTTTGTTTTTGGTTCAATCCTACTACACCTGTTGGAATGGTCAGCTGATTTGAAGATAGCAAGGTATGTTATAGTAGCTATTGTACTCATATTGTTGGTCTTCGAAGTTCTGTACCACTCCTACTGCTTTGTTTTGATTGACTTTATTTGTTATGTTCTGTTGTATTTTACTATCTTTAAAATTAAAAAAATAAATAAATAGAAAATAGACATAATTTGAGATCACAAAAAAAACTGTTAGAGAAAAGAAACAGATCACCTATAAAGGAAAATCCATAAAAATCATGACACACTTCTCAACACAAAGTAAAAAAGAGGTTGGAATGAATTATTTCAAGTACTGAAAGAAAAATGCTTCCAACCCAGATTGATGAACCCTGTCAAAATATCTTTCAAAATTAATGGGCAAACAGAATACTTCCATGACAAAGAACAACTGAAGAATTTCATAACTTTCAACCCAACCCCAAAGAGAATACTGAAAGACATTCTACAGAGAGATAAAAATGACCACAGTTCCAGGAATGGTGGTAGAGGGGTATTTCAAAGTGGGGCAAGAAACTGAATGGAGGGGAAAAGTAGGAAGTCAAGGGCAGAAAAATAGCAAGGCAGAGAAGAGGCAGTGCATGTTGGCCATAACCATTTAATATAGATGGCATCAATCATCAATAAATAGAAACACAGGCAGAGTGGATCAGGAGACAGGATCCATCAATATGCTTTGTGCAAGAAACACATTTAACTTGAAAGGAAATTCATAGACTGAAAGTCAAAGGAGAGGAAACAATGTTCTATGTGAGAGGGAACCAGAAAAAAGTAGGAATAGCTTGCCCATAAACTGCAGAGAAGATAAGAAAGACATGGCATTTTTCTACAATGAAAAGCTACTAAGCTATAATGAAAGATAACCTCGAGGCTCTTGTAGGGAAATGGACACAACTTGAGGTCATGCTCATGGATGAAATGGTTTGGAGTCACATGGTTGAGTATCATGTTGTCTCCCTAGCATTAAAAAC
Organism: Dasyprocta punctata; assembly: GCA_004363535.1. Taxonomy (NCBI): domain Eukaryota; kingdom Metazoa; phylum Chordata; class Mammalia; order Rodentia; family Dasyproctidae; genus Dasyprocta; species Dasyprocta punctata. Next base: position 34,513 of record RJWM01017670.1, on the reverse strand, counting down.
TGAAGGAGTTAGTAGGATCCAAAAAGCACAATAGATCTTGTGACAGTGAAAGTGGAGGTAATGTTTAAAAAGTGAAGGCAGTGACCAATGTTAATCTACTATCTTGTTTTGAACCCCTACATTGTTTTCATTGTTCTATTTGGTTTTATTCTGTTTTGTTTTGCTTGAATTTATTATATTTGATGGCATGGGCAGCTACTTCAAAAATCACACACTATATTATGGCAGCCATTGTTGATTTCCTATTATCTTTTTTTGAAGTCCTATATTACTTGCATTGTTTTGATTGATTTTATTCTGTTCTGGTTTGTTTCATGTTATTATATCTGATGGCATGAGCAGCTATTTTGAGGATAAGAGGCATAATAGTAGCCATTGTTGATTTCTTATTATTTTGTTTTGAAGTCCTATTTCACACTCATCATTTTGTTTTAATTGACTATATTCTGTTTTATTTCTTTTGATTTCATTCTCTTCAATATGAAATAAAACATTTATTGACTGCATGTACCAAATACTATACTACGTATTGATGAGGTATATGATATTAATGCAGAATGCTATCCACTTTCCTGGAGTTTTCAGTCTATTGTGGACGAGGCAGACAAAGAATCTTAAAAAGTTATTTCAGTGTTGTGTAGTGAATGTCACAAAAGTAAAAGTCCCTTTGACCAAATTTCAGTCAGGCACCTCTGAGAAATTTTCTTGCCCAAACCTTGTAGTTGGCCTTTGCTTTCAGGCCACACTTACACAGTTTTAACAAGAATACCCTACCCTGCATAGCTCTTCATGATGGCTTGCACCTGAGATCATCCTGTTTTTTCAGTTTAATGAGAATTTCCCCTACCCTTCAAGGAACCTTTTATTAATTTTGCATCCACTAACACTTAATCCTTCAGTCTGCTCCTTGCTTTTTCCCCGTTACTCATTTCAGTGGTATTAATTCTATTTTTAACTCTCTCTCCACTTATTTAAATAGTTTCTGAATGAAATCTAATTGTACCATTTTAGGTATTGTCTGCCTCTACTTTTCTTTAGCAGTAATAGTTCAGAGAGCCATGGAATACAGAGAAAAGAGTCCCAAATAGTTCAGCCGAAAATATCTTCTTAAAGGTAATTTCAAATTTAAAGCTTAAGGATCAACATTAATTAAGCAAATGAATTTAGGAATGGATGGGGAAGCATTTTGAGAAAGTTATTGGAAAGGCATGTAAGGAAAAATTGGAGAACATTCTTAGAATTGTTAATTATTTAGAGTACAAAAACTGTAATATTTTCAGGACTCAGTAATGAAAGATGGACATATAAAAACTATGTCTCCACTCTTGAACCTATAATCAGTAACATAATCTTTTTTCTTGCTATGATTTATGATTCAGATATGAAATATATTTTATGAGTTTTACCTCCTGAGAGGAGTCACAAAATCAAAGAATATTCATTTCTGAAAGAACTGCTTGCACAGTCTCCTTCTCCAATTTGGTTTTTGGCTGCTAGGCATTATATAGCCTATGCTTTATTAATGATAATCTGAAACCTAAGGACTAATTTTTCTCCAAAAGTTAATTCCTGGATTCCCTGATTACAAGAATTCTTCACTCTTCATTTATCACCACACTACTGCTTACAAAAATTTTACACCCTGGTTGTTTCTGAGTTCTTGATGTTCCCCATATAATTACTTGTTTCCCTTTGTGAGTCACCTTCTTTTAACCAGTATTTTAAACAGCAGCTATGGCTTTCATTTCTGAGGTTCCATGAAGCAATTTATAAACATGAATATCAGATGAAAAACTGACTATTGAATAGTATGCAGTTTTCACTGGGTCATAATGGAAAAAAAGTTGGTGTTAGCTCCCCTCTAGGTCTACCCAGGAAGAGAACAAGCATTCCTGGCAAACTTTAAGGAGTTTCAAGAATACATTGGGACACATTGTTGCTAATACATACATATATATATACTTTTGGATTCCAATTTCAAGTGGCATTTTTGTTCAATTGCCATGCTTAAATTATGCCTTGTGAACTGTACTAGTTCTTAAACTGTGATTAGAGAGTTGACTTGCTCTTCCACTGTTTTCTGATAATGGTAAGAAAAGGATGCTACACAAGGTAACTTGGAATTCTGTTGGTCAGTCAGTCTTAATTAAAATGCAAACATCTGTAGATAACTCTGAGACCAAATGAAAAAAATATATATTAAAAGAACTGTGCAATCCAAGTGGCTATTAGGATTTTTACAAATGAAAACAAGTAAGCTGTAGACAAGGAAATAAAAAAATGCTAGAATTATGAAAAAGTATTTTTGGTATGTGTTGTAGTCAAGGTTTGCAAGAGAATAGATTTTATACAAGATACATAATTTGTAGGATTATTTGATTATATTCACCAAAAATTCAAATTCAGAAGAGTATAAGAGATCTTTCCAGGCACTAGAGACCCAAAAATCCAGCTGCAGGCTGGGACCCCATAGCAACATCCTCCATGAGTCCAGCTGAATGCCTACAAACCATGACAATGTCTCATGCAAGTCTGTATCAAAAATCTGCACTGGTGCTGGGAGGAGCTGAGCCTGGAGACCTATCACACATATGGGGCTAGAGTAAGGCCCTTTGAGAATGTAGAGTGCCTGGGTGAGACACATAAGCAGACTGTTCCCTCCCAGAGAACACCTAGGCCCAAGGCAATCCAAATGATGGGTTGCTAGGCAAAGGAGTTTCATATGACATCAGTTTGACAAATGATTAAATAAATTCAGTACAGTGGGTGAGCAGTTCCTTTCCTCACATCTAGAGAGAGGGCTCCACCTGACCTCAGCTTTTATCTTTTTTTATTTTCCTATCCTCTCATCATCTTTCCCCCTGAGAAAAACTAGAATTGCAGCCAGATGCTACATATGGCCCCTGAACACAGACTGGGATAAGAAGAAATAGTGGGTGAAGGGAAATTTCTCACTGCATGCACAGAAAAGGAAAGAAGTGGATTGATAGTGTCTATTAATTGCTGGAGTAAATTGATAGTGACATTATCAAGTGTTAAACTTGGAGCAAAAAAAGGATTCATTAGTGCCAGGAAAATAAGCAGGTTTATGAGAAACAAAAAGGAAAGAGGTTTATTGATTTTACCAATTGTTAAACAAGGAGCAGAGTCTCAAGAACCACAGATGTGTATATATGTATACAGATGTATGCAGAAATATTTGTTGTATTCTCGATTCCTGCATTTACTTTCTTTTTGTGAATTTGCATCAAGAAGTACTTCAGTGATCATAGGTTTGTTAAAAGGACCACAAAGGATTTGACTCAAAGTACTATTTTAAAATCAAGCCCTGAGCAGAAAGTTGGCAGAACAGTTGTCTCAGTAAAGTTTAAACCCTCTAGCTTTGCTCAATCAGATAAGGAAGAAAATGTGTAAAAAAATAAATAAGTAAAGTATGTTTAAGTCTGGAGGATTATTTGTTGTGGGATAAAATTATTTTTTTAAATGTGTGCAGCTGGCTCAGCATGGCATGCTGCCATGGTGGGGAGGGCAGGCCAGATGTGGGGAGGGCCCCAAGCTGTGATACTGGGTGGACTCAACTGGGCTGCTCCAGTCACCCACATGTACGTCTGTGACCCCTACACAGCTGTGACCAATAATGTGTGCCACTGGAAGCCTAAGTTCCCAGCACCAGGAAGTCAGGATGTTACCCTAGCATGCCCAGAAAGCACTCATCTATCCCCCTACTGCCTTCACCCTCTGCTTTCCCTGTACACTTGTGTGCTTCACAAATACTGAAAGTTTACATGGCAGCACCAGAGCTTGGGCCTCCAGCAGCAGCGGGGCCTCCAGTGGCCAGTGAGTGTGGCAGCTGGTGTGTCCAGCATCTGGGTGAGCCTGTGGCAGCAGTAGCAGTGGCTACACTTTTCACTGCTCCCCTCCTACACTTGCCAAGCTGGTTTGCAGTTCCTGCTGCCTGCTTCCTGGGACTTAATGCACATTCCTCCTCTTAGCACTGCCCTCCATGAAGGCCTGCCTGCCTGCCAACCACACCCATTCCCTAGATTGGAGCCACAGGAGTGAGTACAGCCCAAACCAAATAAAAAGACAGTGACTGAAGAGACAGCAACTGCTGAATCCTAAGGAAGGGGAGGTACACTGGCAATGGTGAGTACTGACCCCCTTCTGATGACCACCACTGAGGCATTCATGCAGGAGGGTGAGGTCAAGGGAAACAGTTCTCTCAGGCCAAGGAGCCACTGCCAGCAGGATAGCTCTGCCACATCTCTGTCAGCAGCAAGGTGGAAATCTTGGCCAGAGGCACCAAAACAGTATATGGACTTTTCTTCTACACAAAAGACAAAATCACAAGCTGTTATATGGGTCTTATGAGATCATTGATCCACTCCAATTAACCCTCTTTTCAGATAGTGCTTATGTTTGCAGTGTGACACACCACATTAAAGTAGCCACCATTTATACTAACCAGGAAGACCTTTTTCATTGATTTCACACTGTCTAATTTGGTATTTGTTCATGTTATGTCCTCTGTTTTATTGGTCATTTACATTCTCATTCTCAATTCCCAGGACTGCTCACTGAAGAAAATGCTGACAGACAGATTGCTAGCTACTGTCATTGTTACTCCCTCAGATGCCATTCAACAGACTAAAAATTGTTAAACATGCTCACTGTAGGCTCAAAATTTAATTACAGAAACAATAGGTGGAATCATACTCTACAAAATTTATACCTCATAATAGATTTCACTGTTAACTTTTTAAGTTCTACTAAGGATGGAAGTATAACAGCAGAAAGACAATTCAATCAGGAAAAAGAAAAAAAAAGTTAGAAAGGAACACAGCTCAGTGATATTCTGGGGTTGAGGCTATGTTCGTGTTTTTCCAGAGAATGATGAATGGCCTATCTGGGTACCAGAGTATGCTATCCAGCTACATCCTGGAATCAAACCCAGGGGAGGAGTTGATTCCACCTCTCAAAAAACCAGTGCTCAGTCCTATGATAGTGATGCCTCAGAGACCACTCTATAAATGATAGACATGGATGGGGCTAAAGCTGACCTGGGACCAATTGAAGAAATTAACACAGAATTCCTAGGAGATGGTAAACAAAACTGGGACTTAAAGGTCTAAATAGGTGATAAAATTATATAGAGATATCAAAACTAAAATTTACATAAAAAGTGGACACAAAATTTCCTAGTATTCTTAAGGGAAAATAAAATACAGAACCATATACTGATTATAGATAAAAGATTTTATTTCTCCCAAATTCTTCTTGCAAGAGATCTCTGCTAATTGTCCTACAATAAATTCTGACTAGCCTGTTTATAGCTGTAACTTCTAAGTTGTGAAAAGTTGTTGTAGTTTAATTTGGTCAAGGATATATCTAAGTGCACTCTGATTTTGTAAGATGTTTGTCCAGTCTGTTAAGTTGTGTATTTGCTTCTTTGTCTGTTTGTCACATCCATGAACAGCTATTCTTTTTTTATTTGAGCTAAACGATTTTTTTTCTTTTTCATTTTTGAATCATTTGTTTATAATATAACTTGAGTTATAGACTTAAAAGCATGCTTCCACCTGGGTTGCCAGTGGGTCAAAAAGATGCTAAAATTGGTTGTATAAGTACAAAGTATATTGTTGTTTATGTATTGTTATAGCCTCTTATTTTTCAAAAATAATGTGCTAAATGTTGCAATCTGGTTTCCATAATTCTTCAAAAAATTGTTAAAATACTAAACAAAAATCCCTTAGGGTGGGCAAGATTATTAAACAGGACTCCAGTTGGTGGATAAAAAAGCAGCTTCCATGGCAATATTAACCAGTTCTTGTTCATTGATGGGAAGCTCTAGTGATGCCCATAACCTTATGGGACATACTCCAATAAAAGTTATTAAAATATATTATTGTGATATATTCACATTGGTCATCATCAAAAAGATTAAGGTATCCAGACTGTAAATTTTTTAATTTAAAGATGATCTGGTACAAAGGTTTTCATATGGTTATGACAATTGATTGCTATTAACCTTCTAGTATATCAAATGTATCTATGCTTCCAGATGTACAGATCTTCCAAAATGTAATGAAATTATTACTTATGGTGATTGACTTTTCTTTCAGATTCAGACCTCTTTCTTTAACAAAACTTATGAGTTGTACATCCCACTAAAAATCAACAAGTTAGGAGAAAACTTCTTGTGTATTAGATAGGAATGGTTGACTAAAAGGAATATTTTATGTCAAAATGGAAATTTACATGTGTTAAAAAATGTCATCATGATTGTCATGCTACATTATGCATAGTTTTGATTTCTAAATTTCTGTGTAAAATATAAAACTGTTTTCATTCTATAGGGATTCAAATGCTAAAACATCCACAGCTGTTAAAAAATAACAGCTCCATTTTATGTTCTAAGGTGTTTGATATTTAGATAAGATAGTAATATTAAGCTTATTACCTCCATTAAAATGTAATGTCATTAACTTTTCTTCTGGATGTTCAACTACTGAAGTTTGGAGAACAAAAACTAGAAAGATTGATGGGCTAAGAGGATAGCCAACATTTTGGCTCTGGTCCTCTGAAGTCAATGAGGACCCAAGACTTAAGAGAACCTCTGCTGCAACAACTTACGCTAAGTGAGTCCCAAATCTTCTGATCAAGTAGAATGTGGGATCACAGAAGGAAGTGATCTATGTTGTGTAGTGTGCCTAAGGAGTGTAACCAGGAGAGAAAAATCTCCCAAGATTTCATAGAAATCAACCTGGTCAAGCAATGACCATGACTCATCCAAATGTCTGACAATGGCAGAAGTACAAAGAGGTGCTGTGGCCAGGCATGGTGGCACATGCCTTTAATCCCAGCACTTGGGAGGCTGAGGTAGGAGGAGCATTGTGAGTTCGAGGCCGGCTTGGGCTACAATGTGAGCACAAGGCCAGCCTGAACTACATAGTGTGACCCTGCTGAAAAAAAAAAAAAAAACTAGGGCCAGGAGTTAGGATCAGTGGCTTAAGTGCCTGTCTGGCAGGTGCAAGGTTGTGAGTTCAATCCCTGGTGCAAAAAAAAAAAAAGTTGCTGGGTGCTATGCATGGTTCCATGGTAATTCCTGAAGAGACTTAAGTGAACTTGTTAGATAGCAAGAGATTGTTTTTAATTAATACAGGTCTCACTTTAACTTGGTCTTAAACATCCAGTAGAAAAGCTTAAACACAAGAAAGAAAATTGTATGCAGAATCCTTCAGACACAACTTCTCCAACTTCAATTGACCACTCATTGCTTGCAACTACAAAACAGAAAAGGGGGAGATGTTTGAGCAGCTGAATTTGGAGACCAATCACATGTGTGGGGCTGGAGCAAGGCAGTCGCAAGAACAAAGCATGCCTAGGGTAAGCCACTTAAGCAAACTGATCCAACCCAGAGAACACCAAGCCTCAAGGCAATCCAAAAATTGGGTTGCTAGGCAAATGGGTGTTATGTAACTTTGTCTTGCTAAATGTATAAATAAACATGCTACAGTGGTTGAACATTTCCTTTCCTCCCATCTAGACAGAGTGCTCCACCTGACCTCAGCCTTCCTCTTTTTCTTTATTTTTCTATCATCTCACCATATCCACTCAAGAACATCTAGAACTGCAGCTGGATACTACATGCTGGGAAGGCCCAAAGGTTTGTGGTGGAAGCTAGTAGGTCTACATGAGCAAGAGGAAGAATCGGTGCTATCAGGCTGAGTAAACTGCACTGGAGCAGGAAATGATACTCAAAGCAAGATCTAGAACTTTGCCCAAAATACCTGCAGCCATCCTCCATTATTGTAGGCCCAGAAGTAATTAACTGATTGGTATTATTCAACCCTGCATTAAACTGTTTAAATTGCTAATTGGGAGATTTTCTTTTCCAGGCTGTCATCATGGTAAATTTGCAATGATCTATACTGGTAATTGGAAGAAATATGTTCATATTTTAAGAGCTATACTATGTGCTAAACCTTGAGCAACATGTGTATTGAGCACCTAGGACCCATCCAACTCAACATTTGCCAGAGATCAATCCATCAGTTTGTTATATCAGAACCCTGGGGCAGACAAAGCAATGCCAGTGGTCTATCAGTTTAAAAACCCTAACCTGTACCCCCTTAAAAATTAGCAAATTAAGAGTGATTCTAGACTGAAACTAACAACTTTCAAGTTGTGAACTTTGAAACCTTTATTGTAAATTTATAATGCACTAGGTAATGATCTTGCTAAGTTGACAGACAGTGTTTACTCTGCCAGCTAATTAATCACTCCTATAGCAAATGCCACTCTTAAAAACAGACAACAGATTTCCACAGTATCTCTTTGGTGAATCCCTATTGAAGCCAGTGTCCAGTGGAATCAATGGAATCTTGAACAGACAGCTGGATTTCTTTCTGGAGACTGACCTCTGGTTATCTGGGTGAATAGAAGCTGAGAGCAACTGAGGGTTTCTGGCCAGAGTGACTCTCTGGTGGACCTCCAGAAAGGTTCTTCCATGGAAATTGGCTCATGACCACAGAATCTCCACTTACCTATCAAATTACATCTCTCTACTTGTAAACTAAAGATGTTCCCTAAACTTTATAGGCACTTAGATTATCCCTCCCTTCAGAGATTAAACTGAGGCAGATTTTAAGAGCTGTTTACATTTCAAAGAAACTAGTAGGTAATGATTTGCATTTTTTCCTTATGTTAACTAAGAGAAAAAAATTTACATCAACCTTTTCTGTGTGCTTAAAAGACTGCTGTGCCTTTACTAACATATAAAATGTAATTGATGGATGATAAATGTTTTACCTGTGAGCTTCAAATAAAGCATAGCCATGTCCCATTTCTAGAAAAGATTGTCCAGGTAATTTGATGGAGGACACAAGTGCCTTTGAGATTTTGCCCAAGAGAATCTCTTTCACAGAACAGTCAGAAAAATGCTCTAACTTACCTTTTTACAATAAAAAACAGCAATAGTTTATTACAAAGTTATGCTTCCTTCTTTAAGCATTCCTGTTGCAACTAGGCTTATGGAAACAAAGTTCATTAGCTACCTGGGAAGATAAGATCACACACCAGTTTGAGAGTGGGTAGGCTGGCTGAATTTATCTTCTTCTCTCTCCAGATAGCTTCTGTCTGCCCTGGAGTAGAATCAACCAGAGGGATGACTTGAGGACATTTATCAAATAGAAATAAGAAAGGGATGCCTAATTATCTCCTTTTTTTGCATAGTTAGGTAGCTCAATATCAAAGTTTCATGCATTACAGGCCTAAAGATATGGCTCAGTGAAAGGCCCTGAGATCAATTCCCGGTGCTGAAAAAAATTGATACTCTTATGCTTTGCTTTTTATATTGCAGACATGAGCAACTCGATGCCAAAGCCCCTTACTCCTTTGGAATGCATTCTTAAGCACTGGACACTTCCATGTTGAAAAGAGTCATTTGATATTTTTCTGCATGTGTGTGTGGCCTACTTACCCCCTCAAGCCATAATGGAATACACAGGGAAGAATTAATTATGACATCTTCTATAACTAAAATCATACAGTAAGCAAGATGAAGATGGTTAGAATTCCTTTATGTTGAAACTTTCCTTACATTAAGAGATAATTCTTATTTAAACTCCAGATATAATTTTAATACTTATTAGGCTACCTCTATTCATAGGTCTCTTTCTTTCAGTGATTTAAAGCAAATTAAGCTAGAACTGGGAAAATTTTCAGATTACCCAGTACACTGATGCCTTTAGAGGATTTACTCAGACCTATAAGCTAGGCTGGAAAGATGTAATGTTACTCTTAAATCAAACATTGACTTCTAGTGAGAGACAAGCAGCATTATGAGCTGCTATTGCATTTGGAGATGAATATCATATTGTTAATTTTAGAAGGCCAGAAGATAGACAGTCAGGGGAATTACCAGTTCAAACTGGTACACAAGCAGTTCCCAGCCAGGACCTCAAGGGCCCTAACAACAGACAGGAGATTGGAACAGGAGACGTTTTCCAGTGTGTATTCTTGAAGGTCTAAGAAGGACAAAAACAAAGTTTTCTAGTTATTTTAAATTGTCAGCTGTTTTTCAGGAGCAAGATGAAAACCCCTTTGACTTCTTAGATCATTTGTTAGAGGCACTAATAATATATACTTCCATAGATCCTAAATCAATAGAGGGACAGATTTTGCTTAAAGACATGTTTATTACCCAGTCAAACCCAGACATTAAAAAAAAGTTACAAAAGATAAACTTTTCTCCAGATAGTTCACTTGATTCTTTAATAAAAACTATCTCCTTAGTATCCTGTAATCAGGAGTAGGAGAAAGCCAAAGAGAGAACACACAGAGACCAAAAATTTTTTGTTTCTCTGTCTTCATAAAGATTTTTTATACCAGTCTGCATTAACTTTTTAAAATTTTTTTATTTTTATTTTAAAGAGAGCAAAGCCAATCAAAACAAACCAGTATCTGTGATACAGGATTTCAAAACAACAAAAAATCAACAATCGTTACTATAACATCTCCTGCTGTCTTCAAAATAGCTGCATATACTTTCAAACATAGTAAAAATCAAACAAAACAGAACATAATAGAACCAATTAAAACAAAATGATGGATATAATGAAGGACTTCAAAACAAGACAAGAGTAAATCCAAAATGGCTAACATAACATACCTTGTTATCTTTGAAATAGCTGCCCATGCCATCAGATACAACAATAAAATCAAACAAAACAGAACAAAACCAAACCCAACAAAGCAATAAAAGTGATACAGAACTTCAAAAGGAGACAATAGGGAGTCAACAATGGCCACCACCCTCAGAAGGAGATCACCCATAGATGCTACACTGCATATTGCCATCCTCTGAATAGATGATCAGGCCACCAGCATTAGACCTGCAAAGTCAGTGAAATACTAAACACTACAAACATTAAATTGTATTTCACCTCAGTATCCATCATCACAGATTGTGTTTCTCCAGATCAGCTGGTCACTTATGATAGAGGGGGTGAGGTGGGAGAGTGGCTCTTCTTGTTTCCTAGCTTGCATGCCAGAAGGGGTTAGCATCTGGTCTCCCTATAGTGGCCCATGCATGGCACCAAGTTGTAGGGAGGGCTTGCTTCTTGGTGACATCGTGTTCTCTTCCCCCGCAGTCTGCCTGTCTGCATTAAATATCAATTCATTTGCTAAGATCATTATGTTGTTATTGTTACTGTTATTTTTAGCAATATTTTCCTGATTTTGCCTTATAATAGATGTTAAATATCATTCTACATTTAATATATGAGTCTAAATAAGATCAGATTGTTTCAGCAGTTTATGCAGGATTATTAACAATTTGAAAGACATATATGTATGTGTGTGTGTGTGTGTGTGTGTGTGTGTGTATAGTTTTTTGGAAAAATTACTGTCATTTAAGTAAATAAAATCATCCCAAGTAGTGAGCTTTAATATGTGGAAATTTGCATTATTCAATTTTCTTTTTAATTTTAAGAACAGAAAGTGGATGGAATAATGAGGTGTATTATTCTGCTCTAAATTTAACTGTATGAGGATCTTGAAAAGAAAAAAAACAGTGCAGATACATATATAAAAATGAATCAAGTAACTAAACATATTTGATTCTGCCCAAGAAGAAAAGCAAATATTGTGAGGGGAAAGACCAAATTCTGTAGCAAATAAGCTTATGTGTATAATTATAACTGGAGGTCTGTAAGGTGGAGGTCTTCGAGATCCAAAGGCTTCTCCAAACATAGTTTTTTATTTAAGCCTTCTGCAGCCATGTTGACTCAGGGCTGGTGGTGACTTTCACCAACCTATAAAGTCAGAAACATTAATTTCCATCCTCACTTTTTTCACAGGTGGGAATGAACCTGCAGAACCCAAAGTGAGTGAATTACCTCATTCATATTTATATATCTGATATTATACTACTGCTATAATGAAATATGCCAATATACTGTGATGATAAAAATTCAATTAACTTTGCCCTGATGCTTTTAAGGCTAGATATGTGAGTCAAGGTGGCTAAATCATCAGTTTGGAGATAAAACTATTCTGTTGGACAGTATATTTAAAAATTATGAATGTCAGAGTGTAACATCTAATCATTTGGAAAAGGAAAGATTGATCTTGTATATGAAATTATCCTCCACAGACATATAGGTGTCCTTTTTTTTTAAACTTTTTGAAAATTGAGCAGGAGCAAGTTATTCAAAATCACCACCTTGAAAATTGGTTTTATCATTTGTGGCTATTTTTTCTTCTGTTCTTTTTTATGTAGTGATAGAATCCAGAGAAATCCATACATTATTGAATTTGAAACACCTGAAATTCCTGCAAGTAGGGTTTGTTTTTTATTGTAGTGGCTATCTGCTATTTAACAATCAAGTTTGTTGGTGTTGTTGTTGTATGTAAGTAAGTAGATTTAGACTGATTTGACTTTCTATTTATTTATTTTTGCAAATCAGGTTAGTTATGGTTTATATCTAACTGTCCCTTGAAATCTTCAAGCACTCAGAGGCAGACCTTTTCGAAGGTGATTAGATTATGGGAACTTACAACAATTTTGCTATTCAGAGGTAGGATCTGGTTGGAAATGGTGGATCACTGGGGCTGTTAGGGAAAACAGGATAACATGAATCTTCAGGTGCCACAAGACACTGGGTGAGCACTACAAGAGGTGGAGACATCCACATTATTTATTGACTAGCCAGGATCAGAGGAGCTCAGGCTCCAAAAATCTGAGCACCAAGGACAGAGTTACAGAGGTTTTCATAGTTTGTGGCGAGAAATGGTGAGTTAAAGCCTCAATCAGGTAGGAAGTCAAATCAGAGGGAGGAGGAGAAGGCATGGCAGGTTAGGTAGTAAAACCCTGTATGGGAAGGGAAAGGAGGAGTGAGATATCAGAGAATTGTGAAACCACTCCACTATTACATCTAAGTGTAACACCACTACCCATCAACTCATGGTGGAGGGAGGGAGGAATGTGCTTAGACAAGGACAGGGACTATTGTGATCCAACAAGGCAGAGGAGCAGGAAGAGTCCCAAAGTGGACTGCTTTTCTGCCTCAGAAGCATAGTCTAGAAGAGTTTATCTCAATTTCCAGATCCTCCTTATGCAAATTATGCTTCCTGCCTACCATACCATGAGTAGCTTCTCTGCTATGACCCTCTACCACACCACCCTACCTTGAAATTAACTATGAGCCAAAATAAATACCTCCTTTAATTTGTGAGTGCTGGCTATATTGTTCCAGTAATGATGAAAGTGACTAAGACAATGTTGAAACTACTTTGAATACAAATTTTAAAATACAAACAATAGCTTTCTCAAGTGTACCTAAAGCTACTAGATGCATGCATGAATATAGAAGTATGTAAATGTATGAATATATAATAAAATATGTAATTAATACATTGTGTTTTCTAATCACTAAATTAGCTCAAAAATATACATTTTACTTTAGTTAATATACATGACCATTTTATATACTTGCAAAATACTTAGAGTGATTGCACTGCACTGAGAATGATATCTACAATTAGGTAGAAAATCATTGAATAAATACTTACTGAAAAAGTTCTTTGTGCCAAATACTATTAGAGGCATTTGCAGAACACCAATACATAACCTAGATATCCCCCTGCCATCGTGGAGTTCATATTCTACTAATTTTGCATTCAAGTAATTCTAGAAAGAAATATTTTTGCTAATATTTGGAATACTAAACAAATTTTCCCTTAAATACAGGCTGTTTCTCATTTCTTCTGACCAAAAATGCTCACTCACCTGGAAAAGGGGCTACTGGTGCAAACAGTTTAAATAAGGAGATAATTTGCAACATGGGTATATTTGTCAAATTTTCCTCTTACTGATAGGATTTGAGATTAATTGGGAGGTAATTCTTTCCCATCATCTCAAGATGCTCATTAAAGGAAAGCATATCCTTGTCAGTGGTTTGTATACATCATTAATTTGCCAATATTAGAGTTCCAAAATGAAAAACAAATGTCAGGGATTTTTATTCAAAAATCAGAATAACCTTATTTCTTCAGAGGACAAAAGTCTTTCAAACTTTATCTACATTTACAATGTTATTTTGAAGTTATCTACTTATGAATAAAAATCAACTCAGGAATCAGAGATTACAATACCAGAGCTCTACCACAGTATCTGACATAAAGGCTCATAATTAGTAACTAGATGATTATTGAAAAAGAGTCATCTGCTCTTTTATGACAAAACAACTATTTGAAAATATTTCGTTTGTCAGTCATTTTTGTTTAAAGAAGTAATTTTGCACGATAAAATTCTTACATATTTAATATTTTATAACTGATTTTTGTATCAGGGATCAAACTCAAAACCTTACACTTGCCAGGTCATGAGTTCAATCCCTGGTACAAAAAAACAAAACAAGACAAAACAAAACAAAACAAAACAAAAAGAAAAAAAACCTCCGTTTTTATCTTGATTTACTGAAAGTACAAGATGAATAAGGCACACCACCATTGGACTTAACTGAAGACAATTTTCGATTTTGCGAAGGGCACATTTGGCAATATCTGGATACACTTTCAGTGGTCATAAGTTGGAGGTAGGGTGGCTGTACTATTACTGGTGTCACTTGATGGAAAACAGAATCTATAAATGCTGTTTATACTAATATGTGCAAGAGAACTCACCAAAACAAGGAATTATCCATCCCACAACATGAATAGTGTCAAGGATGAAAAATAGAACATCAGATAAATTCAACTAAATGTGCAGGAAACAAAATACTAACATCATAATTTTACAGATATCCATGATGTGTGGGGATATGCTGGCCAAAGGAGTGATTGAATCTGAGCACGATGAGAAAGGGACCTTGGAAAAAAACAGTTCCTATGCTCCTGGAATGCATGATTAGAGTTTAGAGCAGAACCTGGAGGACAACAGTCAGCAGAATTAAGAGCAAGTTGCTCTCAGAGATGTTTGCTTTAGCCAATGTTTTCCTCCTACCCCGAGAAGATTGTTTAAACTAGGTCGACATATTTTACATTAGCAAACCATCTCATTTCTGTCCTGTCCTTTCCCCTGACAAAAACTCCTAAATATGTTGCAAAATGCTTTTCTTCTACATCTTTTTTCTCACATCCTTAAGTCACAAATAAATAACAGCAGAGACCTCAATTGGTATCTGTTTCCCTGAGGCTCTCTTATGCCCAAGATGCAGTCCACCTGAGTTCTCTGTGGGTGAATTGAGTCTCATCTCCAAGTAATCTTTCTCATCCTTTGCACAGTGATGGTTTCACACTGTGACATGAGGATAACAAAACAGTCCATACACATCACTAGTAAAAAACAAAACAAAACAAAACAAAAAAAACAGGTAAAACATTTATTTTTTAGCAGCTATTCCAAATGTTTATAATTGCATTACAAAGCAGATAGTTTCTAAAATTATTATTATTTATTGTACTATGGTGTTATCAAGAGTTAGAATCAGTATAGTTAGGTATATAGAACTCTGGAGGGAAAAAAAATCACTACTCACTTTTCTCCTCTAAGACCAGAGGAGTGAGAAATCAACTCCTTAAGATCTCAGTAAAACCAGGTAATTTCTAGGTATGTGTTTCTGTGGTATTATCTGATTCTGATCAGTAAGTCCTCAATATGCTATATCCTTTCCTCTAAAATAATACTATTCAATAATAATATAATGACAGCCACAGATACAACAGAATATAAATATTTGTTGTGCCTACAATAAAAACAATTAAAAGATGAAATTAAATAGTAAAATTTATTAAACATTTTCCAAACAAAATTATAATTTAAATATGCAATTAATGGAACATTTATAAATAAGGTACTTTATATTATTTTTAATACTAAAACTTTAAAATCCCATGTATATATTACATTTAAAAGGGTATCAATGCAAGTTAACTACACTTCTATGATTCCCTAGCTACATGAGGCTAATGTTTCCTATTTTTGTGGAGGTAGCCTCAAATGTTAAAACTTGGGGTTTTTTTTTGTTGTTGTTGTTGTAATTGTTGTTTTGTTTTGTTTTGTTTTGTTCTGTGTTTTGCACTGCTTGAGCTCAAAACCAAGGTCTTTTATGTGCTTGATAATCTCTCTGCCACTGAGCTATACACGCAGCACATATCTGACTCAGATTTGCCCATGAAAGCATGCAGAGAAACAGAAAACCAAAAAGAAAAAAAATTGTTGTGCTACTGTCACTGTTAATTTTTAGTGCTCCCTCCTCCCTCTTTTCTGTCACCAAAAGTATAACTTTCATCTAAAACTCTCTGAGTTTGATGCCCAAAAAAACCATTTATTATTATTATTATTTTTCATTTTAGGGCATCATTATGGTTTGTGTCTGGATATCCCTCCAAAGTCTCATGCAACCTTGGGGACAGGCTTCCAGATTTTGTGATTGATTCAAGATCCAATGCTGGGATTATGGGTGTGAGTACTACATCCACCCCAGCATGGGTAGCCTACATACTGTATAAGGGACAGAAAGAGTCTTCTTTTGGGCACCTCCCCTTTTTGCTTTTACTTTTGCTGTCTTCTTCTGCCATGAACTGTTGCCTCTCTGCCATGCCACCATGGCTTGGACCTAACAGATTATGAACTGAACCCTCTACAAACTGTAACCTAAATAAACCTTTCCCTCTTTAATTTTGGGTGTCAGGTATTTTGTCTCAGCAAAGAGAGAAAATTGTCCAACACAGGCATTGTTATGGGTTAAAAACTGGTGGTCAACATAATACCAACTGAATTAAATCAGCATGGTGCTGAGAGTAGATGGCCCACCTGAGGAAAGCTGCCAGCATAAATAGAGACGTGGAGAAGAAGACAGCGAGGTGTTGTTGGTTCTCCTAAGTGTTGCTGTTTTGAGCCATTGGTTCTCCTGGAGGAGCTTGTCATGCTGGTTTCCCCAATATGAATTCGGTCATTATTATCTGGGGAGTTCGGGACCTTGTTGCTTAGAGTGGCTGTGTTTCACATTGGGGGAGCTCTGCTCATTGAATTGAGCATTGCTTCCTGGCTCTAAAGGGGAAGATGTTAGCTGTTGGATCTCCAGGAGAAGCTTGTCATGCTGGCTTCCTGGCATGTACTTGACTGTTCTCATCTTTGGAGGAACTCGGGACCTCATTGTCCCTGAGGATGACTGTGGTACTTTTCAGGGCAGCCCTGATCCTTATTTTGAGTGTGATTTCTTGGCTCCACTGTAGAATCCTCAACTTACTGGCAAAGCTCCTTCACCCAGCTAGCATAGACTTTCTAGCTTTTACCACGGATCTTTGGCCTTCCCAGTGCAGATCCATAAAGCAGACTGGCATGAGTCCTTATCATGGACTCTAAGACCTCCAGTTGGGTTTGTGGGAGGCACTATCATGGGCTCTGGATCTTCAGCTGGACTCATGCAAGACATTGCTGTGGGATCCAGGCCCTTGGCTGAATATTCTGGGTCTTTAGTGTTGTGGGAAGATTTTCTGTGCTTTCTTGTATTTAACTCTGGGTGACTACCATAAAATAAAATTATAAATTCTGTGTCCTGTATGTAATTATTCTCCCTACAAACCCTGACTGCAATAGGCATTAAAGGTAACTGGTATAACTTTGCAAAATCATATGGAAATTTTTGTTTTCTAATATGACAGGAACATTTCTCCACTGTTGGTGGGAGTGTAGACTGGTACAACCACGTTGAAAATCAGTGGTGACATTCCTTGAAAAACTAGAATTAGAAGTCCCATTCAACTCAGTTAGTCCTCTTCTGGGTATCTTGCCAGAAAAATTAAAAACATCGTACCACAGTGACATATGTGCACTCCTGTTTATAGCAGAATAGTTTGTATTAACTAAATCTTGGAAACAAGTCAAATGCCCATCAAACAAGGATTGGATTAAAAAGGTGCAATATTTTTATAAAATAGAGTACTACTCCGCCATAAAGAAGGATAAATTTGAAACTTTTATAGGTAAATTGATGCTACTTGAGCCCATACTCATAAGTGTGATAAAACAGACTCATATGTGTAAACATATTGTCCTCCTGGTGTGAGAAACTGAAAGAGTGAATGAGGTCTAAAATGTACAATAGATATTGTAAAATTGGGAGAAATTTTTCAAAAGGAAAAAAGAACTAGGTTGGGGGAAAAGGGGAAAGAGCAATAGGGAAAAGGGAAAAAATTTAAGTTTTTTATATTATTAGTGCCCTTTAGTTCATTGAAAAGGAATGTTTGTGCTAATATAAGTTGTATAAATTTTATATCCATTTCATGTACTCTGAGCAGCTACTTTAAAGATAACAAAATGCAATGTATTAACTATTTTTATTCTCCTATTGTTTTGCTATGAAATTTTTCTTTACCTTTTTCATAAAATAAAAAATAAGATAAATTTATAATATGAGGAAAGTAGGAAGGCCATGTTTATGTAGAACTATAAATTCTAAGAAATGATGAAGTACCTGTAGCCAGAGTCACTAACTAAACAAGATCTAAGACTATAAGGGAAAAAGTGGCATTAAGTACTAACACTCTAATCCTTTATTTGTATAATTTTTCAAATATTTAACTGAATTGGGAAGTCATGCATGTGTTCTTTTTATGTTTAAATAAAACAAAAATGTTGAAAATATATTTCTCAGAATCAAAATGCTGTATGTTTCTCATGTCACTGAAGTTTCCTAGGTAAAATATTTTCTCTACAATCATATGAAGTTCTATGGCTTTTTAGTATAATACTTCAATTTAAAATTTAACAGAATAATATGATGGTTCAAAAATTGTAGCACAACATCTCTAAAATTATATACTAAAAAACATCCTTTACTATATCTTACCACTGCTTGAAGACATGCTAAAAATGAAGTTCTTAATTCATGCACCTAATTGGGTGAACAGTGATACAAAATAAGCTATATATGGTATGTTTATATGCTCATATCAATGTATTAGTATAAGCAAAATAATTCTTCAAAACAACATGGAATAGATACAGTGGAGGAAATATAAGAACTATAATTTATGATGTTATCTTTGTTGGAGTACATTGAATTAAATTAGTATATTTTCTTCTAAAAAGGAAAAATGACTGTAAATACTTTACAGGTGTTTTAATTTGGGTCCTGTTAGAGTCACTTTACTTTTTGATAGTTTTGAATTATGCTCATGAACTTTAGTTTTTATGACTAAGCATCCATTCATTATAAAAGAACAGCCAACATATACAGAGAATTTATGGCAGAAATGATCTACAGTATCAATTCTAATATACCATATTACTATGGCACATTTTCTGATGAAGATGAATAAGAGACAAATTAATATCCCAAGTCTCCTGTTCACTATCCAATGTATTTATACTGGATTATTTTAATGAAAACCATATTTTCCAACTGTAGCATATGTTCCTAAGTAAGGCCTTGATAAATTTACAAGGTTTAAATTTGTAATAGCTTAATTTTGGAAATAACCCAAATGCCAATCAGCCACAGAATGGATTGAAAAAGTTGTAGTGTTTTTGTACAATAGACTATTACTCAGCTATAAAAAATGATAAACTTGAGGCTTTTGTAGGTAAATGGATGCAACTTGAGACTATATTCACAAGTGAAATAAGTCAGACTCACATGTGTATATATCATATTGTCTTCTTAGTGTAAAAAACTGGAAGAGTAAACAAGATCCAAAATGTACAGTGAATATCGTAAAAGGGAAAGGGAAAGAAACTGCTCAAAATGGAATGGGGATTTAGCTCAGCAGCAGAAGTGCCTGCCTGACAAGTGCGAGGTCATGAGTTCGATCCCCTGTACAGAAAAGAAAAGAAACTGCTCAAAAGGACAGGAAAAAAATATGGTAGTGGAAAGGAGAAAAGAAAGACAGGAAAAGATTATATGTATATACATATATAAATATATATATATAGACACACACACATGATAGATAACTATACTACTAATCTCTATTAGTTCATCAAAAAGAATATTTTGTGTTTTGATTGTTTGATCATTTTTTCATGCCTAAATCTCATAATCGGAACAACTACTTTGAAGATAGCAATATGCAATATATTAACCAGTGTTAATTGTTTCCTGTTGAAATTCTGTATCATTCTTTTCATTCATTTTGGTTCTTAAAATAAGAAAAAATTACAAGGTTTACTATATCAAATATAATCCCTTTTGTATCATTAGATTAGTGCATTTTGCCCAACTTCAGAGGCCAGTTATGATTTAAAGTAATTTATATTTTCTTGGACTTGTGGTATCTGGGGGAGTTAATTTCACTGTATTTAATGACAGTAACAGTTAAAATAATTCATTTCCTTGATGTAAAATGGGTGAAAATATATTTAACATTTGATCTCTATACTTTGCTTACTGCATTCTGCAAGTATTTGTCAGTTTGACAATCAGGTACAAGGAAAATGCTGGTCTTGAAGACAAACTTCCATCTTGGATTTTGCTAAATGAAGAATTAACACTGATCAGTGTCTTACAAACCATCTTTAATAAAGCTACTCAAATCTTTGCTGAATGTTTTTCAATAGGCAAACAGAGGAGTCTTTTAGTTCTCCATTTAATGAGATAATAAGAATTTTTACATGTTTTTAATTTTGTTTCTGAAAGAAAAATAGTAAATTTAAATAACTACAAGAAACTTCTGCAATACTAAATGTTTCCTAAACTTTACATAATTGAACAATTTCATCTCTTTTTCTATATTATCCAAGTTTATTCTTTTTTAGAAAGTAACATTAATGTTATCATTATAACTAGTTGAAACTTTATTGATCATTAGAAATCAGATTTTGGATAGCATTTTATTGAAGACCTTTCCATTAGTTTCCAATTGTGATGCATAATTATGTCATCTGGTTACATTATTAACTATTTTCTAGCTACTAAAGAATAACTGTTCATTATAAATGTATTTCTTATTGTACTAAAAATATAAACACTCCTACATAATAGATGCTTTCCTGATTTTTTGCTGCATCATTACTAATCAATACTTTTTTAGTGTAAATGCACTGTTGTATGTTTGTTAGCTCTTTTTTTAAAAATTAAGAATTTTAAACATGTGACTAATGAAGAATAGCTCAAAATATAATTATCTAAAGCATTTTTAACTTTTATCATTTTAATAATTATAAAATAAATGATATTGTGATAAAATGGAAGTGGAATTCCTAAATACTTTGCTATAAATTTTTTAAGGTCCTGGTAGTTTAGTTATAGTTTAAAAAATTTTTATTGGCACGTTTTTACTACATTAAGGTTAAATTTATTATGAAGTGTTGGTACATGTACATGACCTTTTTCAACTAAGTCCCTCCCCCTCCTATTTGCTAACCTGCATCTCTTGAACTCCCTTCTCACATATATAATATGTATTATATATTATATGTAACATATTGCATACAATGTATGTATAATATATTATATATATTGTATGTAATGGTTGTACATGATGATTACAATCCTCATTGAAGATACTTGGTGCATGCACATAGCACTTCACAATCCTCACTTTTTTATTCATGTTTGCCTCCCCCATTCACCCTCCCTCCATCTTTTGATCCCCTTCCATTCTGTCAAACATCCACTTCCTTATTTCCTACCATCCATTCCTTACTGTGGTTCTCATATCACAAAGTCTATTCAGTATTTAATCTTGTGTATCTGGTTTAGTTCATTATGGTCTCAAGGTACATACATTTTCCTAAAAATGACTTAAGTCTATCTATTTTTTTCTTGGCAGGGTAGTACTTATTTGTGAATAAATATCACATTTTCTTTATCTGTCTGTTTATGAACATTTAGGCTGTTTCTAAGATTTAGCTATTATAAATTGTGGTGCTATAAACATGGGTATGACTACATTACTGTGGTATGATGTCACTTTTAAAAAGATACCTAAAGGGGGTTAGCTGGGTCAAATGGAAATTCATTTTTTGGTTTTTGAGGTCTTGTCATACTGATTTGCATACTGGCTGTATCAGTTTACACTCCCAAATAATATGAAGAAAGGTTCTTTTTTCCTGCAGTCTTGCAGCCATTTGTTAATGCCTGATTTCTTAATAATAACTGTATTTTTCTGGGGTGAGGTAGAATTTCAGCGTTGTCTTAATTCACATTTTTCTGAATGGCCAATGACATTGAACATTTTTTCAAGTATTTACTGGACGTTTCTATTTGTTTATCTGAGAAATATCTATTTATTTCAAATGCCTACTTTTCAATTGGTTTTTTACATGAGGGGGTCTAATTTATTTTTCTGAGTTCGTTATATATTCTACACAGGGCTTTGTCTGAGGACTAGCTGGAAAAAATTTTCCCGTTACACAGATTGTCAGTTTGCTATGTATGTGGTTTCCTTTGCTGTGCAGAAGCTTCTTCATTTGATGTAACCTCATTTGCTGATTCCTGGATTATTTCTTGTGCAACTGGGTCTTTGTTTAGAAAGTCTTTTCCTATACCTATGTCTTCCAGAGCTTTACCTATTTGTCTTACAGCAGATGAAGTATTTCAGTTTTAATATTTAGATCTTCAATCCATTTTGATTTTTGTTTAGTGTATGATGAGAGGTATGGCACTAGATTCAATCTTTGGCATATGAATATCTGGTTTCCCCAGTACCGTTTGTGATAGAAGCTATCTATTCAGCAGTGAAAATATTTGGCTTCTTTGTCAAAATATATAAGGCAAGTGTTCCTGGAGTTGTTTCTGCACCCTCTTTCCTGTTCCATTCTTGCATAAGTCTACTTTTTCACCAATATCATACTGCTTTTTATATTTGTATCTTTGCAGTATGACAAGGTCTGTGATTGTGATGCCTTCTGTCTTTCCCTTGTCCAAAATTCTTTTGCTGTTCTAGGTCATTTCTGGTTTCAAATGAAAGTCAAGATAGTTTTCTCTAGTTCGGTGAATAGTGTCATTTCTATTTTAATTTGTATTGTACTAACTCTGTGTATCTCTTTTGGTAGTGTAGCCATTTTGACTATGTTGCTTCTGCTTGTCCAGGTAGAGGAAATATCTTTCCATTTTCTGATATCCTCTCCAATCTCCATTTTCAAAGTACTATAGTTTTCATTATAGAAATGTTTTACTCCCTTCATTACCTTCATTCTTAAGTATTTCACTTTAATTGGTCCTATTGTGAAATGTATTATTTCCCTAATTTATCTCTCAGTAAGTTTATTATTGCTGTACAGGAAAGCTATTGACTTTTGAGTGCTGATTGCATCCTGAAATGCCTCTGAATTTGTTTATAAATTTAGGTGTCTTTTGGAGATATTTGGCTCTTTCATGTAGAAAATAATGATAATTTAACTTCTTTTATTTTTTTCCTATCTAAAATAGTTTCATTTTATCACTTTTCTGGTGGCATTGCCTAATGTTTTGAAAATTATATTAAATAGGAGTGGTGATATCAGATACCTTTGTTTTACTCCTGACTTTGAAGGGAAAACTTCCAACTTATCTTCATTTAATTTGATGTTGGGTGTTGGTTTGCCATAAATGGCTTTATCACATTGAGATAAAGATCTTCTATTCCTACTTTACTCAGGGTTCATAAGCATAAAGGGATGTTGGATGTGGATTTGGTTTATGATTTCTAGGAACTTCAAGTTCCTTGTTAGATTTTTTATTTGAGTTTGCTCTGTTTTTCACATGTGGCATTCACCTCTATGTACATCTTGCTTAGGACTGCTATTGCTCTTCTAAGTCTCTTCTGGTTCTATATAAAATTTAGGATCATTTTCTCTACTTCCTTTAATAAGGCTATTGGCAAGTTGGTTGCAGTGAAGATAAATCTGTATATGGCTTTTGGAAGTACAGCCATTTTGTTATGTTGTATTTGTATTATTTTTTGATTCTATGAACTCTAATATCCTAATTCTTTTTGAGACCCACTGATTATTCAAGAGATTATTGTAAATTTCCGTATGCTTGCATAGTTTTTGCATTTTCTTTTGACATTGATTTCTAGTTTCATTGCTCTATCATCTCATATTATGCATGGAATATTTTGATTATTTTTGCATTTACTTAAGCATGCTTTATTTACCAATGTGTAGTCTAATCTGGAGAAAGTCCCATGTGAGAAAAGAAGTGTCCGTATTCTTTTCTTTTTGGGTGGAACATTGTAAATATCTATTGAGTCAATTGTTGAAAGGTGTGGTTCAACTATGATACTCCTTTGTTGATTCTTTTTCTGGTTGATCTATATGTGACAGTGTAGTATTGCAATTCTTTTGTTGTTTACCTGATTTTTTATGTCCAATAGTTTTTGTTTAATGAAGTTTTATTTGTTGATGTTTCATGCATAAATATTTCTATTGTTATCTCTTCCTTCTGAATTGTTACTTCAACAACTAAATCTACCAATCTTTTTTGTCTCTTCTGATGATTTTTGGCTCAAAAGTCACTCAATTTAAAATTAGGATGGCTACTTCTGCTTTTTTCTGGGTTCTTGTGTGGAATATTGTTCTATATTTTTTGAGTTTTATTCATTTCTTTTTGACTAAAATGTGTTTCTTTTATACAGTATTTTGTTTAATTTTCTTTCTTAATTCATTCTGCCTATGTTTCTTTTAATTGAAGATTTGAGACCATTCGTAAAGTTCTTAGTGAAGAGTATTGACTTATTCCTGTCATTGCATTGTTTTCATGTTGCTAATTGTTCATTTCTCCCCTACTGTTTAGTTGCTCATCCTACCAAGTGTATTAATTCTTTGCAATATATTGGTATTGTTGGATTCATTTTCTCTTTCTTGGATATCCTTGATAATGTTTCATAATGCTCATTTTGTGGTTATGCATTTCTCAAGGTGTTATGTTTCATGGAAATATTTTTTCTGCAATTTTGAGGGAAAGCTTTATAGGTTAAATAAATTGGCAGTGTAAGATTTCAACTTTTAGGGTTTGTGATACTTTTCTCCAAGTGTTACTTTACTGTTTGTGCTGAGAAGTTCACTGTAATTCACCTTGTTAAGTGATTTATTTTTGTGTAACAGATTTTAAATTGTGTTCCTGTGATTGACTTCTTGTATTTTGAACATTGTGTGGCATGGAGAGATTTGTTTGGGTCATGCCTATTTATTTGTATGTTTATTTCTTTCTTTATATTTGGAAATTTTCTGCCATTATTTCTCTGAATAAGCTTTTTATGCCATTGTGATGTCTTATGATTTTCCACTTATTCCAATTTCTGTTAGATTCATCTTCTTCTCATTATCTAGAAGCTGCAGAATTCATTCTTTATGTTTTCTTGTTACTTTTAAAGTGTCTTTGTGTAGTTGATCTCTGAAGGCATCATTATTTTCTAGTTCTAAATTTTTTTAGGTTAGATTTCCAGTTTATTTTATATATAAATCCAATTGGTTATTGAATACTTATATACTCATCAATCTTATTAATTCTAGGAATTTGTGTCTAGATTATTTGTGTCTTTCTATATACACAATCATGTTATGTGATAAATGAATTTGAGTTCTTCTGTAATGTTATTTGTTTTGGGTTGAGTAGAACGCTAGTGCAATTTTTTTTTTTAGATAGAATCCAGGGCCTTCTCACTGAGCTACATTCCTGGTGTTTTTGTTTTGTTTTGTTTTGTTTTGTTTTTAAAAAAGAATAAAACCAAACAAAATATAACATAATGGAGCCAGTAAAAACAAACCAGTGAAAGTGATACAGTACTTCAAAACAAGGTAATAGGAAACCAAAAATGGCTTCCACAATTCCTCTTGCTGTCTTCACAATAGCTGCCTATACCATCAAACATAGTAAAGTTACACAAAACAGAACAGAATAAAACCAATCAAAACAAAACAATGAAAGCGATATAGAACTTCAAAACAAGATAATAGATAATCAACAATGGCTATCATAATATATCTTGCTATCTTTGAAATAGCTGCCCATACCATTGGATATCATAAAATTAAACAACACCAAAACAGAATAAAACCAAGCATAACAAATCAATGAAAATGATACAGGAATTTAAAACAAGAAACCAACAATAGCTACAATAGTGTATCTGGTTATCTTTGAAATAGTTGCCCACATCATCAGATATAGTAAAATCAAACAAAACAAAACAGAATAAAACCAAATAAAAGAAATCAATTAAAATGATACAGGACTTTAAAACAAGATAATAGGAAATTAATAACGGCTACCACTTTTAGAAGGAAGCTCACCACAGTTGCTATACTGCACATTGCTATCCACCAAATAGATGCTTAGCCCACTCAACCTAGGCCTGAAAAGTCAACCAAACAATATAGGCATTAAGTTGCTCCTTTTACTTCAGAGGCTATCACCTCAGTCTGTGTTTTGCTAAATCAGCTGGTTGTTTATGCGCCCCACCACTACTGTAGTTCTGAATTTTTGTCCCCACATTGTCACTTCTGCCACCCATGCTATCAATATAATTTTTAATTTCTTCAATTTCTGATTGAAATCCTGTCATGAGTTCTAATTCTTTGTTAAATTTTTCATCTATGCTTTGTATTTTTTTAACTTATTGAGCTTTTTATTAGTGTCTCCTGAAACCCCATGGGACATTTTAGTCATTATTTCCATTACCCATTTAGTTATATTCTTTGTCATCCCACTGAGTAGCCCTTTGATCTATTTTCTAACCTCCTCTAATATCCTTTTCTGTGTGTGGCTTATGTTAGTCTCCCTTTCAATGCCCCCTAGATTGGTTTTGATGAAGTTGGAAGATTTGGGAGACATTTGCTTTTCTTTTCTTTTCTTATGTATTTATTTATTTATTGTTTGCTTGTTTTTCAGTTTTATTTTATGATGGCTGAGGTCTGTGGACTTTAATAGTGCAAAGACTTTGTTGCTATCATAGAGGGGGGTCTCTTTGCCAGGCATTTTCTAGTGAAGTACTTTGTGTATAACTAACTCTAATTTTTTTCCTCTGTCCAAGATTTAATCTTGTCTGTTAATTTGGAAAGAGAAGATTCAATGTATTTGGCTCATTACCAAGTTCTCAGCAAATTTACCCTGCTATTGTTAATGTCAAAAATGTAATTTCAGTGTTGACTTACATGGAAAAGCCATTAATATCATAATTATGCCACCAGTTTCAAGCAAATTAGCCACAGTAATATCAAGTACGTCAAGCGCATGTCAAGCAAATCGGCTACAATAGTATCATCCAAGGCAATTTGCATGTTAACTTACCCTAAGAACCAATTACATACCATGCTTAATCATAGAGAAAAAATCCACAGCTATAGCATAAGTATCAAGGCAATGCAGGTATTAAGATACAGCTAATACGCAATAAATATAACAGGTATATCTTAACTCATGGTAGAAAAGAATTCAACAGTAATTTTACAGTGAGCTATCAAAAAAAATTAAAAAATCTTTATGGTTATACTATTAAGGATATAGGGAATGAGAAGAGGAGAAAACAAGAAGTAAACATTGAAACCTTAAGTTATATTATTTTACAAGGAGAGGATAAAATGGAATAAATGATCCTAATAAGAGCGAAGAAATATTTATCAAATTAGGTAGATGTGACAGAGACAACTGATGAGAAATAGGCCATGAAAAGGGAGGAGAAAGAAATTACATGACAACAAGAAAAGAGAAAAAATTTTAGGAAGAAAAAAGACATAGAAAAAAGATAAAGAAAAGGATAAAAAGAAAAGTAAGAAACAGAGATAGAAACAAAGCAGCAAAGAAAAAGGAAGGAAAAATTCCCTAGCCCTCTAAAAGCTAGTGAAGAAGAAAAATGAAAGAAGAAAATGCACACACACACACACACACACACACACACACACGAGAAAAAGGGGAAAGAAATAATGTAAAAAGACAAAAAAAATTCTTTGTCATTTTGAATGTATGATTTTCTTTCAGGATCTACAACTTTGAGGCAGTGTCAAAGTAAAGATTTGTCCCTGTTTATTTTGGTATATAAATATAGCAGTCATTATTCACTCCTGTCCTGGATGTAAACATCATCAGACAGTAGGACAAGGGCACCAGTGACAGGACTTTAAAATTCAATCCAATTCAGTGTGAACATGACCTCTGGCTACAGGAGCAGGGTCTGTGCATTTTAACTTAAATCCTTTAGGGGATCTCCAGCCTGCTCTCTGGCTCTCATCTCTCTCTTATGGTTGCTTTCCAGCCCGTCATTCGGGAAACATTATATTGGAAGTCCTGGAATTGTGCCAGGTGGCTACTCTGGGTCTTGGGTTTAGTTAACTGAATTTTTTGCTTTTCTTTCTGTTATGCTGGGTCTCTAACTAAGGGATTCACACATGGATTATGCCTAGCCCAGAGAATGTCCTCAAGCAAAAAGAACAAAGGAAAAAGCATTACATTACCTGACTTTAAAATGTATTATAAATCTGCAGTAATGAAAAGACCATGATATTGGCAATTAAAACAGAAATATGTGCCAATGAAATAGAATAGAGATATTAGAATTAAAGCCATACAGACACAACCAATGACTTTTTAAAAAAGGTACTAAAGTATTCACAGGAAAAATATTGGTCTTTTCAATAAGTGGTGCTGGTGAAACTGGATACACACAAACAGAAGAATGAAACTAGACCCTTGTCTGTCATCACCTATGAAGATCAACTGAAGATGGAATATAAATATAAAGATAAAACCTGGAACTATGAAAGTTTTAGAAAACTATTTATGGGAGACACTTCAATACATTAGAATAGGCAAGATATTTTTTTCTTGTTGATCTTATTTTTTGCAAAAGGCCTAAAATTCACAGGAAACAAAAGCACAACTTTACAAATGATACTACATCGTCACAAAGCTTCTGCAGACCAAGGAAAGCAATGAAAACACTACATGGACAATCCAGAAAATGGCAGAAAATATTTGCAATGTATACTTCTAAAAACAGGGTTACTCACAAAATATATAACTTCCTAAACTCAATAACAAAAATAATAATAACTTCATTTAAAGTTGGGTAATAGACCTAAATAGGCATTTCTCTAAAAAAGACATGCAAATAGACAATAAGTACATGAAGAAATGCTCAACATCACTAATTCTCAGGGAAGTAACAAATAAAAAACAATAATATGTCACACCGTGCCAGTAACAATGGCGAATATTGAAGACTAAAGATAATACAGTAATTACTGGTAAGGATGTAGAGAAAAGAAAACTTTTGCATAATGTTGGTGAATGTGTAAATTAGTGCAATCATAGAAAACAGTGCAGAAGTTCCTCAAAAAAAAAGAAAAATAGAGTTTTATCATGAATGATATTTGTATTTTATCAGAAGCTTTGTCTGCATCTATTGAGATGATCATGTTATTTTTGTTTTTGGCTTTGTTGATGTGGTATATTATGTTTATTGATTTGCATATGTTGAAACATCTCTGCATTCCTGGGATGAATCTAACTTGGTCATGTTGTGTAATCTTCTTGATGATGTCCTGCATTCTGTTTGCTAGTATTTAATTGAGAATTTTTGCACCTATGTTTATTAGTGAGATTGACCTGTAGTTCTCCTTCTTAGTTGGGTCTTTCTCTGGTTTAGGTATCAGAGTGATACTTGCCTCCAAGAATGAGTTAGGGAGAATTGCTTCCCTTTCAATTTCATTAAAGAGTTTAAGAAGTATTGGCATTAAATCTTCTCTAAATTTCCTGTAGAGTTCAGGTGTGAATCCATCAGGACCTGGGCTTTTCTTTGTTGATAAGTTTTCAATTACATTTTCAATTTCAGTAATTGGTATTGGGATATTCAAAAATTTTATATCTTCTTGATTCTGCTTTAGCAACTCATACATGTCTAGGAGTCTGTCCATTTCTTCTGTGTTTTCCATCCTGTGTGAGTAAAGTTTTTTGAAGTATGTATTCATGATCTTTTGAATTTCCATAGGATATGTAGGGATTTAAGACTTTTCATTCCTCATTGCATGAATTCAGTTTTTCTTTTCTTGATAAGGTTGGCTGGGGTTTATCAATTTTGTTTATTCAATCAAAGAACCAACTCTTCAATTCATTAATTCTTTATATTGTTTCCTTAGCCTCAATTTTGTTAATTTCCACTCTGATCTTTATAATTTCCTCCCTTCTATGAGCATTGGTCTTGACTTGCTCTTCTTCTTCCAAAGCTTGAGGTGCAGTATTAGGTTGTATATTTATTTATATACATATGTATAAAATATATATATGCATGTAAATATATACAAGATAGATAACTATACTGCTAATCTCTGTTGGTTCATCAAAAAGATCAGTTTGTGTTTTCATTGTCTGATAGATCATTTTTAATGCCTAATCTTGTAATCTTAACAACTGCTTTCACGATAACAGTATGCAATATATTAAATAGTGTTAATTTTAAAAAAATAGAGAACTGCATAATCTTACTACTAATCTTAATACTGGGTATATATTCAAAAGAAAGGAAATCTGTATACTGAAGACACATCTGCATTCTCAGGTTGATTACTGCTCTAATCAAAAAACTGATGAATGGATAAAGAAAATGTCCATATACAAAATGGAATGCAATTCATCCATAAAATGAATGACATTCTGTAAAGTGTAACAACATGCATGAAACTGGAAATCATTACACTAAGGTGAAGGAGTCAGGCACAGAAAGACAATTACCAAATGAACTTCATATGTGGAATTTTAAAAAGTTGATCTAATGGAATTTGAGAATACATTGGAAGTTATCAGAGGCTAGGAATAGTGGTGGAGTTTTTCCTTTCCTCTTCTTGTTAAGGTTGGCTAGGTGTTTATCTATTCTGTTTATTTTTTCACAGAACCAACTCTTCAATTCATTAATTCTTTGTATTGTTTTCTTAGTCTCAGTTATGTTAATTTCTGCTCTGATATTTATAATTTCCTCCCTTTTATGAGCTTTGGTCCAAAGGGATAGTGAAAAGTTGATCAAGGTATACTAAATAACCTTTATGACCAAGAAGCTTTGAGGTACTATTAAACATCATGGTGACTATAGATAAAGTTGGGTACTGTATATTTCTTTTTTTTTTTTTTTTTTTTTTTGTGGTACCAGGGATCGAACTCACAGCCTCGCGCCTGCCAGACAGGCGCTTAAGCTGCTGAGCCAAACTCCTGACCCTGGTTTTTTGCGGCAGGGTCGCACTATGTAGCTCAGGCCGGCCTTGCGCTCGTGTTATACCCCAAGCCAGCCTCGAACTCACAACGCTCCTCCTACCTCAGCCTCCCGAGTGCTGGGATTAAAGGCGTGTGCCACCACGCCCGGCTGGTACTGTATATTTCAATAGCTAGAAGAGAAGAATTTCAAAGAATTCACCAGAAAGAAATGATAAATATTTATGGTGCCAAATATGTTTAAATACTTTTAAATGGATTTGAGTAGTATGCAACATACACAAATATTGAACATTGTATGATATCCCATTTTGTTTGTCTATACCAGTTAAAAATTTTAAAAATTAGAAAATGAAAAAACACAGAATCAACATTATAATGAATAAAATATAATCATTAAGTGAAAAATAAAATTCCAGATTACATCTGATGAAAGCACAGAACTACTTTTGTATACATATTAACATTCCTACTATATGCCTTTCCATCTCTTCTTCCTTCTGTCACTCAGATTTTTGTTTGTTTGTTTGGTACCAGGGACTGAACTCACAACCTTGCACCTGCCAGGCAGGCACTTACACCACTGTGCTAAATCCCCAACCCTGTCACTCAGATTTTATTGCAGATACTGAAAAAGGTTTGTTTCGATAGTTTTATTATGTGAAGAGTTTTGTGATGCTACCGTTATAGGGAACTGAGTTTTATAAAAATATTTTATGCAGTCAGACAGGCCTGGGCCCTCAAAGGAGCCAGTTCAGAAGACGAATTTGCAGCTGTGGGGGAGGCAGGCACCTCTGCTGTGGTACAGACCTCAAGACAAAAGAAAATCAAATGCACCCACATACTTCCAAAGGATAAACATCAGAGACTGATATTCTAAATAGGTCTCTGTTACCCTGGAGTCAGTAACCCAGGAGTCGTTAACTAAACCCTATACAGGAAAAGTCACTGATTTTTATGCATGTCCGCTTGCTAAGTGACTCGCTTTCTCATTTGTCCCCAATTTGATCACTTTTACCTGAGCAATTAATCTTATTGGTTGTCTACAGTTCTGTCCCACCTTGTGACCACCTGGCAAGTTCCCATATTTTCCCCACCTAAGACATGCCTCACTTTGTGGTTTTGCTCTATAAAAGTCTCTAAGAAAGAAAGTCTTTGGCAACCCACTTGGGA
Organism: Dasyprocta punctata; assembly: GCA_004363535.1. Lineage (NCBI taxonomy): Eukaryota > Metazoa > Chordata > Mammalia > Rodentia > Dasyproctidae > Dasyprocta > Dasyprocta punctata. The sequence continues at coordinate 2,210 of RJWM01017670.1, read as the reverse complement.
ACACTTCTGTCTCTCTCTCTCAGACAAGCTTTCTTTCTCTCAACAAATATATTCTGCTCTTAATTTCCATTGTTCTTAAATTCATTCGCCAATTTTAAAAAACACAAAATCATACCAGACATCTAGTAGGTTGGGAGTTTCATTCCACTGTATCACTACTTTAATCTCAGAATGTATTCTAAATTCACATGCATGTGTGCTGTTGATTCACTATTCTGCAGTCATTTAACCCACTGTTCTAACTCTGACTCAGAAGTTCCACAGACACTTATACAAATTTAGAAAAAAAACATAGATAAGAAAAGTATTCAACAATTCAGTTTCTTCTGAGACTTTGAGCAATGATAAAATGTGAGTCAAAATATATTTATAACATTGCATGCATATAAATTTATTTAATGATAGCTCTTATTCTGTGTGATAGTCAATCATTAATTTCTTAATTTTCAAACAATTAAAATTATGTGGAATAGATGTATAATCATGTAGATTTTGATTTGTTTGAGAAAATACTATTTCAAATTCCTAAAATATTTGCATTTTATCCATCATACATTTAGTCATTTGCAAAGAGTATAATAGAATGGGCAAATTAGTCGTAATAAAATAGACTGAGTTTGAAATATGAAACTGTCATTCAAAAACTGTAATTAGGAAGATTAAGAGATTCTCAAGATACGGCTCACCTGGGTATTATATTTGATATACCATGTCACAAAAGGCATATCCTTTTTCTCCTACACTTTCCCAAAACTTGCAAGTCTAATCTAATCATGGAACACATGTCAAACACACACAAATCAAAAGGCCTTCTAGAAAATACCTGAATAGCATTCTTTTTTTTTTAAATTTTATTTGAGCAAAGAAAAACAAAACAAACAAAAACTACAACAACAACAAAAAAAATGACATATATAGTAAAAACAACAAGCAAAAGAGACAAGCAAACAACTACAGTAAATACACAACATTGCAGGTTTACAAAACCGGAAGATAGAAGCTTGACAATGGTTGCAATTTGTGCATCGTTATCTTTAAAATGGTTTTTTACATTAACAGATATAGACATGCAAGATTGATCCAATCATATGAGTATTAATTGTTCCCGCTCAATAACGAATACATTGAGCAGTGTGCTTTTTAGTTATCTTACATATACACATATACAGGTTTATATCCCCTCCTCTTCCCTTTTCCCTTTCCGCCCATTCCCCTCCCAATTGTCTTTACTTGTTGAGCTGTTCTCTACCCTTCCACAGTATCCATTATATACTCTGAATCACATATACTTTTCCATTACTTACACTAGGGAGACAATACGGTATTTACACATGTGGGTTTGATTTATCACGCTTATAAGTATGGTCTCAAGTCATAACCATTTACTTATAAAAGTCTCAATACAATCTTTTTTAATAGCTGAGTAGTACTCCATTGTATAAAAATACCACATCTTTTTTATCCATTCTTTGATTGATGGGCACTTGGCTTGTTTCCAAGATCTGGCTATTACAAATTGGGTTGCTATAAACATGGGTGCACAGATATCACTGTGGTACGATGTTTTTAATTGTTCGGGGAAAATGCCCAGAAGAGGGATAGCTGGGTTGAATGGGATCTCTAATCCTAACTTCTGGAGGAATCTCCACACTGACTTCCACAGTGGCTGCACCAGTCTACACTCCCACCAACAGTGGAGAAGAGTTCCTTTTTCCCCACAGCCCCTCCAGCATTTGTTGTTGGTTGATTTTTTAAACTTGGCCATTCATTCTGGGGTGAGATGGAATCTCAGTGTTGTTTTACTTTGCATTTCCCGAATGACCATTGATGTTGAACATTTTTTCATACGTTTATTTGCCATTTGTATTTCTTTCTCTGAGAAGTGTGTATTCATCTCAGATGCCCATTTTTAGATTGGGTCCTTGAATTTTAGGGGCCTGATTTTTTTTAATTCTTTATATGTTTTAGATAGAAGTCCTTTGTCTGATGGACAATTGGCTGATATTTTCCTAGTTTGTGGGTTTTCTTTTCACTATGCTGGAGATTTCCTTTGACATGCAAAAACTTTTTAGTAGGATGAGATCCCAGGTGTTGATTCTGGGAAGTGTTTCCCGTGCAATCTCATTTTTGTTCATGAACACTCTGCCTACTCCTATGGCATCGAGATTTTTACCTACTCTGTCTTCTAGTAAGTTTAGTGTCTCTGTTTT
>RJWM01017669.1:0-42619 GCA_004363535.1 Dasyprocta punctata | reverse complement strand
CATGTTTAGTCCTGATCCGTGCCTGTGCCGCTCGGGCCGGGCGGGGGCCCCGCGAGGAGCCCCTCTCGTTCTCCTCCAAGGTCCCAGTCAGGACCCCGGAAGGCAGTCCATGTTTAGTCCTGATCCGTGCCTGTGCCGCTCGGGCCGGGCGGGGGCCCCGCGAGGAGCCCCTCTCGTTCTCCTCCAAGGTCCCAGTCAGCCATTTCTTGGATATTTTATTAGCATTCTAAAGTATTCGTTAAAACTCTTTAGGTTTTTTTTTAGAAAAAAAAAATTCTTGCAATCCTACTTTCTCCCTAAATTTTTGTTTACCATTTTTTCCAAGTTTTCTCACATCCCTGATATTCTCCATCATGAATTCATATAGAATTTCATTTGAAATGTCACAAATTAAAAAAAATTAAGGGAATCTAAAATGATTAAACATGTTGCTTTGTTTTTTCAGAGAGTTTAAAAAACAGAGAGATATTTCCCCTGAATTTCTAATTCTATTTTCAGACATCATGATTTGGGCTGGGAATGTAATTCAGTGATAGAGCTCTTGCCTTGAATGCACAAGGCCCTGGGTTCGATTCCTAGCACCACAAAAAACAGACAAACAAACACATAATTTGAATTTTTTAAAAAGGTATAAACGGAATGAGAAAATTAAAATCCATATCCAATGAATATTAATACATGGACAAAAATAATAAAATATTTTTTAAAAATCATGATTTAATGGTTCTAATGAACAAATTTCCCAGATTTGGCAAGTGGGAGCACCTTTAAGCTAGCTCCTGTGTCCCTGTGACAGGCTCCCAGTACTGTTCCAGCATTTCATTGTTTTCTGATAGGACCTTACTCACTTGGCTATTCAACTTTGAATTTTTCTTTCTTTCTTTTTTAAAATTTTTTGCATTTTGGTGGTGCTGGAGATCGAATCCAGGTCTTTGTGCTTGCAATGCCCGAGCACTACCACTGAACCATATACCCAGCCCCTTCATTTCTTTCTGATATAACCAGCTTCCTCAGATTTACCTGGTTCTTTCCCTGCCCAAGCTCTGGAATCAGCCAGTTAGTTCTCTGCATTGCACTAGTTAGGTGAAGGATGGTGTTAGAGACCCAGATCTAGGCTCAGTTTTTAAAAACTTTCCAGTATTAATTATCTTAAAAATCATTATTCTAGAGATTCTAATTTTAGAGTAGATGCTTGGAGAGTTATTAGACTAATATGTTTGCATACACAAACTATATTTTATACTGCCATAGACTTTTTAAATAATACTACTAGCCTCAACTGGCCACAGTGTGACATGGCACAGAGAATCTGAGAAAACAGAACTATATGAACCCTTTGTGATCAACTAATCTATTACCTTTCTTTCCAGAAAATGGAGCTAAGGCTAAGACAAAGGAAGAGTGTTATCTAAATTCATAAAGTCAAGCAAGAACTGAGGTCATTTGTTTCTGTCCCACAATATTTTCATGATACTCTGCTGCCAGTTACATTTTCCCTTACAGTATTTTGAGACTATACTCATAAGTGAAATAAATCAGACTTGCATGTGTAGACATTTTATTGTCTCCCTATTGGAAGAAACTGAAGGAGTAAATAAGATCCAAAATGTACACTCCATATTGTGAAAGTGAAAGTGGAAGAAACTACTCAAAAGGAAAGAAGGGAAAAGATTATGTATATGTATATATGCACAGGATAGATAATTATACTACCAATCTCTGTTAGTTCATTAAAAAGAACAGTTTGTGCTTTCATTGTTTGATCATTTATTTATGCCTAAATCTTGTAACCTGAGCAACTACTTTGAAGATAACAATACACAATATATTAACCATTGTTAATCTCCTATTATGTTCTCTTGAAATTCTGTATCATTGCTTTTGTTCGTTTTTCATTTTAAAATAAAAAATAAATAAAACTATCTGCAAACATGGAAAAAAATGAAAGTTCTTGAATAAGGAAAATCTCTGTGACTTCTAAATCACCTTCAAGACTACAAGCATAAACACCTATATACTTTGGTTTTAGTTTGGGTATAGAGGTCTACCAAGTAGTGCGTACTGAGCACAATTTATTTAATAACTTCCCTAATTATTTTTTAAAGAGGAGGGAAACTATTCATTAGCTTTGCAGTTTTTAATAACGTAAGTCCAAAGCCAGAATTTTAATTAGCTAAAGCTCCACAACAGTTCTTAACTGCTTTTGCTTCTGTTTACCAAACAAAGTCAGAGAAACTCAGAGAGTTTAAGTAAATCATCCAAGATCAACATGTATAATGATAATAATTAGCATTTGATGTGAGACCTAGTATGTTTGTGTCCTTGTCTCTGTAACTTGGTTCCTGCCATTCACCTCTGCAACATGAAGGTGAGTTGCATGGCCCGTCCTTAAAATGACAGAATGTATTGGCTCAGGGAGCAGTGGCATGCCTAGAAAAATGAAAAGCCCTGTAACTGCCTTGGATTCACACAGATGTCTGTGACTGGCAAGGAGTTGAGGATGGAGTAGTTATTAAGAGCTGTAGTACTGGCTTGTCGAATGAGAAGCACTAGCTTGTGGAATCTTTACTGCTCTTTAGAATAGGTGTTTAGGATAGGTCACATAATCTGCTCTTTGGATTTACCACAGCAAAATTTTCTTGGATTCAGGGATAAATCTGCAGTGTTCTCCTAAACTGGATCACAGAACTTGTGGAGGGTAGAAGGTAGATGACTTAGGTCTAGAGAAATTTCAGAGTATTGGTATATGCTTCGTAAATATAGTCTGGCAATTGAATAAATACAACTATCACATTTGTGTACTCCTGTTTTTCAAATACATCTAGATTTTGTTGTGATTGATTCAACAGTTGTTACTGAATTTGGATTAGCTTTTCACAATTTGTGCATTTTCTTATTCAACATAGAACAAAAGTCCAAAATGCTACTATGGAGGGTCTGAGAGTTTTCTTACGCTTATGCTTTTAAAGATCAGTGTCATATGAACTGTATAATCACCAAAGTTTTCTTGAATGAGGGAACATTCTCCAACTCAGAAGTGCATTTCTGGTTCATTCTACAGAATCCACTTCAACCCTTTAAATAGAAAATAAATTGCTCAGGGCTCTTCAGGATCCAAAAGACAAAACAAATTAGAGCACGTTCTGAAAAGTGGAATGGCATGATTAAATAAGAGATGGATTACAGAGACTTCTCCTAAAGAAAAATTGAAGTGGACATGGGTTTGAATAAGCACTAGCAGGGGAATAGATGAGGAGGGGCTCATAGATTGTATAATGATTACCTGGGAGATGTAAATGCCAAGAAAACAGAAGTATTACTGTGGTGCATATGGGCTATATGTAGAGTATCTGGGATTAAAGTGTGAAAGAGAAGGAAGTTTTTTCTTTCCTACAGGTACTTCCTAATTCACAGTGATTGCAACATAATGAAATTCAGAACAGTAAAGCAAAGAAATACATCCATTTTGCATTTAGTATTTGGGAAAGGAAACCATGGAAAAACTGTGACATCATCAATGAAAATAAAATTTAAAAAGAAGAATTTTAAAACTCAATGATTTGCAGGATATCTGAAGACTATTTAATACAGCTTATTGGAAGCTCAGTACACACACATGCCAGAGTTCAAAATGCTTGGAAAACAAAGTCTTATATGGCTTGATGGCTTATAAGAGACTGCTAGTTTTTTTAAATTGTGATAAAATACACATGACATAAAATTTACCATATTGACTATTTTTAAGCGTATGGTTGAGTAGTGCTCAAGCATATTTATGTCATTGCAAAACAAATGACCAAAAGTGTTTTCACCTTGCAAATGTGAAACCATGCCCATTGAACAACTCCCCTCCTCCATCCTCTGCTAACCACCATTTTACATTTTGTTTCTATGAATTTGGCTACTTTTGATAAGCAGAACAGACACAGAGCAGAATTCATCTTTTGTGACTGGCTTATTTCACTTAGCTTAATGTCCTCCAGTTTTATCCATGTAGTAGCATGTGACAGATTTTCCTTCCTTTTAGGGCTCAATAATTCTCCATTGCATGTATGTGCAATATTTTGCTTATCTGTGTATGGTTCATCAGACATTTGGCTTGGTTCCACCTCTTGCCTATTGTAAATATTGGCTGTCAATGATTTTACTTGTAGTTTTCATCTAGAATCTAATATATTTATATGATCACATATACTGTTTGCTGTTCCTTCCAAGCACAAGATGTGAAGTTCAACTGTACAAAACTTATCTTTTCCACCCTCAAGAAAACAAGTTTTAAGAAGTCCCATAACCAACTGCTAAACAAAACAAATATGCAAAAACATCCATGAATATTTGTGTAAGGCATTCCTTTTAATGACTAAGTTGTGGTCCCGCAACTAGGTTGTTTGTTGAATTGGTCGCTAAATGAGGAATTATATACAGTTTGTACCTTGCAATATTCAGAACAAAGAAATGGTCAAGGGAAATACCAACTGGATGACTTTGTTTCTGTTTGCGTACCTTATATGCAGTACTGTAATGTATGACAAAACATAAAAGTAGAGTACTGTACTGTACCATATAATCAGCAAAAATTACAGTACTGTATAAACAAGGTGTGCTGTACAAAAAAGACACTGAGGCTCTCTGAAAAACATTCACATAACTGTGCAAAGAAAGATGTGTAATAAATGTAAGCGATGGGTAGTAAGTTCAGTAGTTAAACATGTATGTCGTTAAACAAAGAATATGTTTGCTATCATTGTGCCGCAGTAAATCCACTGGTCATTGTTGAAATATAGAGTTTTAAGGTTATGACAATGGGAGAGTAATGAAAGATTCTAAAATGAAAGTTTTTGGCAATTTTTTGTCATATAATTCTTTTTAAAAACAGTGGGATATTATATCCTAAAATGAGGTGATTTGGCAATTATTTCCTTCTAAATTAGTGGTTGCTAAGCCCAGCCAAATTCACAATTCCTTAAACACCTTAAAACTGTGTATTGATGATTCTCATCCATATCTGCTAAATTAGCAACTCCAGGATTAGAAATTCTTGCTTCAGTTTTATCCATGGGCTATTATAAATCTACGAAGCCTTCTTTCACTATCATGGAGCCTAAAGTCCTTTCCAGAACTGTCTCTCTTCTTGACCAACCAGAGATATAGCTATTCAATATCACTGTGGGTCTGATGCACTTCTGGGGTCTCTTCCCTGCCAGCACTTCATTATTGTGGGATGCTCCTTCCAAGCCCACTAGCCATTGCTCTGCACGGACATCCTTGATTGGGCTCATTACTGCTCCCAACAGAACATCTTTTGTTCCCTTATCTGCATCACATTTTCTGGGATTCTCAAGGTGGCGATTGGTTAAACTGCTAAATTATTCATTAAGATGTACCAACAGGTTGCCCCTCTACTCCCAAGTGACATGTTTCATTTGTCAGAAGCTTGCAATAGCTATGTCTTTGTCTAAAATCTCTCTCTCTCTCTCTCTTTCTCTCTGTCTGTCTCTCTCCTCTCTCTCACACATACAATCACTGCCATTTTTGTTGCCACATCTGGGAAATATATCCTAGCACAGATAAAAAGAAAAAGGGAGGGAGAGAAAGATTTAGTATCTTTCTCATTATGCTTTAAATACTCAAATCCCTGGCCTACACTCATCCATACTCAGCTACAGATGTTCTCTAAATTGTCACATGTTTGTCAACTCTCCCCCCTCCCCTAAATGTTCCTAAACTAACAGGACATTAAATGAGAAAATGTCTCCCCATAAAATTTGCTCATTTTACTATTTGTCTCCCTCCACATAGCATTCGTCTCATCATCTGTAATGTGCAATCAATCACGTCCCCTCGGGATGGTTGTTCATTGGTCATTTACATGATTAAAGAATGGAGAAAATGAGACACTTGAAAGAATAGAGGTGTTTTAATAACCTCCAATTTGAATCTCTTCTCACGGCCTACCCCCTACTGACACAATATAGCAAATATCACTACCTTCACCCTCTCTTTGAAAGGAAGTTTCAGGTTTTCCCTTATGCAACACAGTATTTTATTTATTAAGGATGCCAGGAGTATGCCAGACCATTAAGCCCTATGGGAACCCCTATTCTGGCTGAAACAGAAAGATCACCATGGATACATCTCTGCTCCACTGAATGATCAGCAGCAGCTGTGACCCAAGCTTGGGCACCCTCTCAGACTGCTTATCACACAAATTGCATTAGGTAGAACCATAAATGCCACATCTCACTTAGCGTCGTAAGTTTCAGACATCTTTCAGCAGGTTTGCCTGAAAGCAGAGTACATACTCAACTGTTTCCAAAATCTCCTGGACCCATATGAGATTCCCTAACCTTTAGTGACTACTCTTACTATCAAATAGATGAGTGAAATTCCTCTCTAATGAGCTTCCACCCAAACATTCACCCCAAACTCTGAATTTAGCAGGTGGGGCAAACAAGAAGGTATTAGAACCTCCAGAGAGCAGCCATATATATGTGTCATAAGTATATGACTTCTGCCAAATATGCATTGAGCTTTGTAAGAAAACATGACTGATTCAGGCGTGATGGTGCACACCTGTAATCCAAGCACTCTGGGAGGGTGAGGAAGGAGGAATTAAAGTTTAAGCCAAGCCTGGGCAGCTTCATGAGATCCTGCCTCAAAATTAAATAAATAAAAAAATAAATAAATAAGGCTGGGGGTGTAGCTCAGTGCAAAGGCCCTTGGTTCAGTCCCCCACACCACACACACACACACACACACACACACACACACACACGACCTGATGTGCTCTGTGATGTGTATGACCCACTTGCTTTCCAAAGGAATGGTAAACTGACAAAATGTAAGATGAGGGGACAGTCAGCAAAGAAGCAGAAACAGCCTGGGTGCCCTGCAAGAGTTTTGTAGGAATGTCCATGTGACATATGACACGCACAAGGAGCCCCCCATGCTGAGAAAGATTGTTTTGTAGGCCTCACCCCTTCTCCTGTGCTTTGAGCAGTCTGAGTTTTGGTCTAAGCAAATTTCTTGTCTTGGGAAGGAGAAGCATGCCACTGGCATGCAAAAAGTGATGGTGGTCATCTCAGAAAAATCAGTGAGTAAGATTCTATTTCAGAGTCAAGAGTGATCCTGGAGATTGAATCCTGGGCCACTACATGGAGGTACATGCCAGACACTTTTCTTATTTGTTTTATTTTGAAGTAGGGTCTCAGTCACTAAATTGCTGAGACTGGGCTCGATTTTGTGACCTTCCTGCTTCAGCGTCCCAGTGTGCTAGGGTTACAGGTATGTACCACACACTTGGCAAACCCAACTTTTAATGACCTTATCTCAGACTTGATGCGAAAGGTGGAGTCTATGTTTTTTGCCATGAAAACTCCAATTTTCCCATAGCAGTGTCCTATGGAAGATCTCCCTTAAAATCATCACTGCATATTCTGTTGCCTTAAAACAACTCTTTCCTGATGACCCTTTATGTGTAGCTTTGTACTGATCACTTCTTTAAATAAGACCAAATTAAACACTTTCAGGAATATTAAGATACATGATGAGGTATTATTTGTGTAGGTAGCCAGAAGAGTAGAAGCGTAATAAATAAAATTCCAAGCAAACAAATCTATAAATGAAAAGGTCAGTGAAGAGCACACATTAAGGAAACCAACAACATTTCCATTTCCTATATAAGCAATGCAATCAGAGTCTTTAGTGACTCTACTATCGCTGACAAAACTGTGAATTTTAAGAGCTTCTAACGAGAGAATTAATACAACCTGAAAATGGTCAATGTGTTATATGGAAACTTTAAAAGATCCTCAATCTAAGTACTGATTAATTGATGAAAATCACCCCAAAGTTTTGGGCTGTGAAAAGAGAAAATAATGCTCTGTATGAAGATAGGATAGGCATGAAAAGGAAATTCCTAGTATTAAAGTCTGAGAAGCCAAGTGTGGTGGCATGCACCAGTAATCCAAGCTACTCGAGAGACTGAGGCAGGTGAATCACAAGTTCAAACTCAACCTGGGCAATATAATGGATTAGTGAGATCTTGTCTCAAAAAAAAAGTGGTAGAGTGCAGCACTTGCCTTGCAAATGCAAAGCCCTGGGTTCAACTCCCACTGTGCAGCTCTCTACACAAAACATCTGAGAGGTAGCTCTAAAATTTAAGTTGAAAAAAACATAATCATCAACAAAGGGAAGGTTGTATATATTTCTTGATTAGAAAAACAATCAGAAAAGAACATATGTGGAGTCTAATATCAAGCTGGTTAGTATGAATATTACAACTAGGAGGAAGCAAAGCCCTGGTAACAGTAAATATCTACTATGTGGGGGCTTTATCATCAAAGCTCAATGCACACTCCAGGGATATTTTAGCAAGGTTTCTAAACACAAGGATCAAAGACAAGACTGAAGGGAAGCAAAGCATACAGGATTCTTACTAAAATAAGCATATTGCTCTATTTCAAGGTATAACGTAAGAGGCATTAGAAAAAGACAGGAGATGAAAGAGGTAACAAAATTCATCCCAGTCACTGTAAAATGCTGAAGACCACTGGACTGTGGGATCAGCAGAAAGGGGCATTTTATCTTCAAGCCCCTAATCATGTTTGAAATCTACAAAGGCAAGAACAGATCTGGCTTTATGGGTGTGTAACTTGTGCAGTCACTTGGGGCCCCATATTTGGAAGGATCCTGCACTTAATTTAATGCTCTGCTATTGCTGTTTAAAAATTTTTAAGCATTTTTGGGAACAAGACACCTGCATTTTCAGATTTTTCTGGACCTCACAAGTTACACAGCCCAACCTGGCTAGGAATATCATGTGCACGGAATTTTTGAGAATAAGGATAAAAAATATAGCAGAGGAGAAAAATATGGTCTGATTTATGAAAAAAACTAATACAAGTAGCCATCATTTCTATGTTGTAATTTTTGTAATACTTCTTGAAACCACTGGTCCATGCATTAGAAGAATCATCCCACATTAAGGATGTTATTCTGAGATTTCACCATTACATCAGCATTAGGAGATTTTTATGGTGAATTTTCTTTTTTTATTATTACTACTTCAAAATCCACTTTTTAATACTTTGGGATCGAAATGGCTTTACCATACAAGATCTATCAATTCTTTTATTAAATGATATTTGAAGATTTAGAATCTACATTGAAAATGGAAATGGTAGAAGCCATCCTAGAACAATCAAATAAAGAATTTGTAAATAAAAGCTCGATGTGATTGTGTTACAAGAAATATACAGCAAATTGTCCTCTCAGCAATTACTAAATTATAAATAGTCTGAACATCAACTCATTGCTTCAGGGATCGCAAAAGCAATAGGTACTGCCATTATAGTTGCTTAAAATTCCCATTTGAGATCCAAGTGCTTGAAAAAGAGCCTGAAAGGTAATTTTATCTTAGCTAAAGGCAATCAACTGAAGAAATCGTTAACAAGATGTTCCTCTTAAGTGCTGTGTGCACACAAAAGGCATTTTACAGCCTAATCCTTTGAAAAATTAAATAAAGTTTGGTGAAGGACCATGGATAAGTAGCAGACTCTTTAATCCCTTATTGACTGCAAAGATGGATCTAGACTCCTTGTCCGCCCTTTACTGGGAATGCAAGACACTGAGATTCTGATTTCATACACAGACCATCTATAGAAGTGTATATTTTTAAAAATTTAACTGGCAAAAAATTATTCAGGATTCCATTATACTTTAATTTTCTCAGTTTAAGTATGTCAGTATTAGCTGGGATGGGAATGATAATCCTGGCCAAAATTACCTACGTTTTTGACAAAATTCCTGAAAACAGAAACTTGCAAAGGGCTTAGAAGAGTGGTATCACAGCATAATTTTGTAAAGCTTTCCTGTGCTATGATAAAATGCCTGAGAATAATTTAAAAGAGGAAAGGTTTACTTGACTCATAGTTTTAGTCAATGATCAACTAGTGCCATTGCTTTTAGGTCTGTGCCATGATAGAAATATGATAGAGGAAGGGCATGGTGAGGAAGCTGCTCATCTCATGGAATTCAGGAAGCAAAGAGAAAGGGGAAAGAACCAGAAAGGGAGGGACCAGGGACCAGATATAGTCCCAAGATCACATACCCTGTGATTTAATTCTTTCAACCAGGTCTCCTCTCCAATAGCCAATTCAGGAGGGCTAGCTCCCCCAGGAGTCAACTACCTCGCTAGCCTCATCTTTCAATACATGGGCCTTGCAGGACACATCTGAGATCTAAACCAAAGCAGAGGTGGTATAGTTGTAGTCAAATGTTCCACGACAATTAATTTGTATCTTCATGCAGTTTAGGATCATCAACCATTTGCTTTCTCAGACTTTGCCATTAAGGATTTTTGAGGAGTTTTCAAATTAAACTGCTATCACAAATAGAAATATGTAAGTACATGTAATTGGAGGAATTATTTTCTTTAACAAACATTTAGAGGCACTGGGATCCACCCTGGTGATATAAAACAAGCAATCCCTGCCCTTCAGGAGTCTTCAGTCTCAAATACCATGATCTCTTCTGGTTGCTGTCCTGGTATTTTTGTCGTTGCAATATACTTCTTGAAAAGTCTAAATTTACTATCTACATTACATTATCTCCAGTTCACTCCATCATACATTGAAACATACCATTTCCTTTATAGTGAAATGTGTCTTACCAAATCAACTATCTGCATAGTCCTCCCATTTTAATATAAAACCTGTAATCTTATTTTACTTGGTATCTCTGGGATATGTACCATTATTGTCTTCATGTGGCAATTTGAAACTCCCTTGTTTCTCAATTTTTGTGGTGCTATACTCTCCAGGCTTTCTTCTCTATTCTGTTCTATTTGCTCTCCGTGTGGATTCTTATTAAACATTGGTGTGTCCAAGGTTCTGTTCTTAGTTCTCTTCTATCCTCGCTCTACAACATTATTTTTTCAAAACATGTCCTTAGAGCACTTATTGAAAGTGACTTAAAGGACTTAAAAATGCAAATTTCCTGGTCCTTTAGTAATCTTCAAAACCTAATAGCACCCTGCCATCTGCATTTTAAGCATTCTAAGTTACCCATACATACTGTAAATATTGAAGGTCAATGTTCTATAGATGTACTATCTTCTGGACAAAATTAATCTTTCTTCTGGCTTTAACTGGCAACTATATATGGAATGTGGGGAGGCTAATAAGTGCAGCTGGCATTACAGGAAAATTAAGAAAGCTGCTTTGAAATGGGTTCTATTTTTTTTCTGAGGCATTTAAGTTGCCGTTGTATTCAAAGAACAGCAACATAGGGTTGGAGTGGAAAATGAAAAGCAACAGACAAAGGAAACGCAGAATATTGGCTGAGTAGTGTGGATGCTTTAGTTAAAATAAAAATTAAGAAAATTTTAAAAATTAATGTATACACTAACTTATTTGTGTCTCGGGGGATAACATTGGTATAAATCCAGAGAAGATTGATAGACTGACCCCAAAGTTGAATAAGATTATAGAAGTTACAGAGAGTAAGATCTAGGCCTCATAGAAAAGGAATGATGACAGGGGACTGGTAGAGGTTTTTATGATCACAGAATACATAGTAAGAGAAGTGCATTGAAAAAAGTTGGAAATTGTTGGCTATGGATACAGTGGGCAATCTGAATTTAAGATTTCAAAGATGAATCAATTTTTGTTGATGACAAATTCTGGAATGTTCCCTGGAAGTAGGTAGTTGAAGTACAGTAGTTGGTAAACATTAAAGAATGGAAAGGCCAGAGTTTCAGAAGGATTGTCCATTGGGGACACTGGAGGTCACCAGGGATGATGATGGCAGAGAAAGGAGTGAAGAAGAAGACTATCAGTCAAAGTCTCCACTGAATGAGAGAGTATATCAAGATGTATAAAGATAGTTTCACATCCTTATTTATTGTGGCACAATTCACAATGGCTAAGCTGTGGAAACAGCCCAGGTTCCAGATGAATGGGTAAAGAAAATGTGATACATACATAGAATGCAGTATTATTCAGCAAATAAAGAATGGAATCATGTGGTTTGCAGGAAAAATGGATGGAATGGGAAATCATATTAAGAGAAGTAAGCTAGACTCAGGAAGACAAATACTGCATATTTTCTCTCATATGTGAAATCTAAAACAAAAAAGAATAAAGAGAGATGACATGAAAGTAGAAGGGGAAATATTAGAAAAGTGGGAGGAAATCAGGTGGAGGGAGAGGGCAAGGCACAGGAAGTAACTGGGGGTGGAAATGATCAAAGTATGTTATATGCATGTACCCATTATTCTGTATAGCACGCACTAATAAAAATGATGTTGACACAATATAGTAAAACACTTCTAATTATATGACACCAGAGTATCTTGTCTCCTATCAACATGTAATTTCTTCAAGTGCAAAATTCCCTACTACGATATCCAAGGTCTTTCATATTCTAGTACCATCCTAAATTTCTAACCAGGTATCAGTCTGTTTACCCTCATACAATCTCCACGCCATTCTCAATGTGCTATAGTCACTCCCTAAACAGATGTTACTTTCTGCTTTATGTGCTTCCTGATTCCTCTTGTGAACTTTCAAAGTGCTTTACTGGAGCCACGCCTGCAGCTTAAAACTTTCATTACAATTATTTGCAAACCTGTCTTCTTTATTAGTGTGCTTTTTACAGGGTTAATGTCATATGCATCTTTTTAACACCCGTCTTAGCAACTAGTACAGTGCTCTTCATGTTTAAGCAGCTGACATTTTAACCTATTTGCTTTAACATTGATAAATTGTAAAGTCACACCTAGAATATGTTTAGACCAATTCAAGAAATGCTAAGTAATTTAAGCAAAGATATGTTTTTGTTCATTCATCTTAGAGAAGAAATTCATTTTTTATGGCTCAAATTCTTGAAACTATATAAAAACATATGTGGAATCCATTCATAAAGCCTGGTACAATAAGATAATTGAGGTTTTTAATAGGAGGCAGTCAAAATATAATAAAACATTCTTGCAACTTTAAGTATAATGGTGATTTCCTAAATTATCAGTTTCCCTTTATAAAATATCATGTAGGAATGTTTGAAGATAATATATATATATCCCATAAATACATGAAAAATAATATAAACAGGATATGATGGTATAAAATAAAATGAGACACAAATATCCTCTATTATGTTTACTATACATCATGGTGCCTACTGCTGCTGAAATTTTTTAAGTTATGTCAAACTGCCCGCATTTTATACCGTGAATCATATGTGTGTGTCATATAATTTAAATGGAACTATCAGTATCTCCTTTAATTATGGCATGGAATCACACTTGTTGAAAATCAAAATTTCTGAAGCAAAACAATTATACCCCCTCTTTAGAATTTTTCCTTTCATTCTAAAGAAGTACGGTAATTTATTCAGAAAAACTGCTTAAGAGTAGGTCTGAAAGCATACAGGTTGAATCGAACAATAATGCAATCAGAGGGTTCAGTCTTTTTATTGCCCATGGCTATCAATAAAAATCAAAAAACTAAACGTTGGAGATGTTAGTATTATTGGGAAATAATTTATATAAAGTAAAATTTATCCCTTTAACCTATACAGGTATAACCTGAGAGAGTTGGAATGAAGCTCAAACATTTATAACATCTAGAATATTTCCTAGAATATAGCAAGTACTGTATGTAAAGTAAAAAATTAAAAACAGTATTCAGGATCTTGCTTTTCTAATGTCTAACAAAAATTTTTAAAGTAACTTTCCTTTTAATATATAATCTCAAGATGTTGTCCTATCAAGTTATATGTCTTCACCTCATTTTTAGTAAGGGCCAAAATATATTTCAACATCATGTTGTTTTTCAAACCAGTTCCCTCAAAATCCATATTAAGATAAAGAAGATACGGTTCTTTTATACAATGGTGTACTATTTTGCCATAAAGAAGGATAGACGAGACATTTCTGGGTGACTGGATGCACCTTGAGACGACACTCTTAAGTGAAATAAATTGGACACATATTTTTAAATATTGCATTGTTTCTCTGGTGTGAGAAACCAAAAGAGTAAATCAGGTCCAAAATGTATAATAGACATTGAGAAGTAGAAAGAAAATGTTCAAATGGGAAAGGGAACAAAGGGTGGGGAGGAAGGAAGGGGAAAGAAAGAAAGAGAGTAGAAGGAAAAAATGGAAATGAAAGTTTTGTGAATAAAGAGAGGAAGAGAAGTTAAAGGGAGGGAAGGGAGTTGGGGTAAAAAGAAGAATCAAAATATATTATGTAGAGATATAAATTCCCTGTGATCAATGTGATCATTATGTGTATCTAAAATGTATCAATAAAATTAATTTTTAAAAAGATAATTTCATGTTATTTACTATTACTTTCGACTCTGGGAGTCCATATTTTCCTACACACACACACACCAACACACACACACACAATTTGACCATTTAGAATTTTATAGATTTCCTTATTTTAAAATGATCAAACTCCCTATTTTTATATGAAAACTAGAATTGTGTATAACGGTAAAATAACAGATCCTTTTAGTTAAAGTCATAATTGCAAAACCACCTTCTTATCATTTGTGTTATTGTTTGAGCACAATTCAGATGTACTAGTTAATATAGTTTGAAAAGAAAATAAAGAAGAGGAACAAATTTTGGAAAGTGGAACGACTGCCATCATTTGGAAAATGTGTGACTGTGTACCTGAGAAATTCAAGGTGATTAACTGAAATGCCATCAGAACAAAAGAATGCAGAGCATAACACAAAACCTATCATTTGCTTTGCAATTTAGGATCAAAACACATTTCCATTCCTCCCTCACTTAACTAAATGTCATAGGACGTAGTTTTGTGGCCACTCAGAAATATCCACAATGAGTTAAGAATCAAAGCTACAACTTTATATAAATACAAAGTTATATTATGTATACAACTAATAGCTTTTATTGAAATCATTGTGTTGGAATAATATATTCAAGAGTCTTAAACCCAGCCCACAACAAACTCCTTCAGCCAGAATCTAATGATTATTTGTTATGTGCCAGTCGTAGGCATTTTGAGTAATACAGTGATGAATAGGATGTGCTCCAGGGGCATGTAGTCTAGAAAAGAAGTTACAACATCTGTGCAAATAGCTGAAATACTCAGGCAGAATTTTGTGACAAGCAGAAATGCTGCCCAAAAGATGTCCATGCCCTAATCCTGATCCTATGAATCTTTTCTTCTCTTTTGCAATACTGGGGATTGAACCCAGGACATTCACACTGAGCTACGTCCCCAGCCATTTTTAAATTCCTGATTTTGTTTTACTAATTTTTAAAATTTTTATCAGCATGTTTGTTGTACATGATGATTACATTCCTCGAGGAGAGTTGTTACATGTATACAACACATCTTAATTCTTTTTAATTCCCCTTCTCCCGTCTCCTTCTTCCTCCATCTCCTCATATGCAAATGATTTATATTCCTGTTTCTTATTATCTATCCTTTATTTTGCTTTTTAAATTATTCATACCGAATTCTGTATTTTGAGACAGTTTTGCTAAGTTTCAAAAGCTGGAGTTGAACTTGTGATCCTCCTGCCTCAGCCTACCAGAGTGCTGGAATTACAGGCAATTATATGACTTACCTTACATAACAAAAAGATAAAAATGAAATCATGGATATTCAAATAGGAGGTCTTCCTGAATTATCTTCAAGGAGCTAGTCTAATAATACAATCCCTTAAAAGCAGAGAATATTCTGTTTGGCAGAAAAAAGGATTCAGCAGAAAGAAAAGTCAGAGAAATTCCAAGCACAAGAAGGATTAGACATGTTATTGTTGACTTCGTGATATATGGACTTGTGTGCAAGGGATGGCCCTTTAGAAGCTAAGGGATTCTTCAGATCACAGCCATAGGGATCTCAGTCCTAAAACCACAAAGAACTGGATTCTGTCAACAGGCAGAATGATCTGGAAAGAAAATTCTTCCCAGGGCCACTGATAAGAGCTCAGCGGGAAAGCACTTTGATTTCAGCCTTGTGAAACCTGGAGCAGAGAAACCAGCCTAGCCTGCCTGGACATCTGACCTACATAACTATAAGAGAACACATTTGCATTGTTTTCTGCTAGTAGATTGGTGATAAACTATTAAGGAACAATAGAAAACTAACACAAGTGCTATGGGAATTCAGGGAAAGGGAAGATGTGCTCAGATAAATGTAATATGGGAGCACTTCCAGGAGGAGGTGGCATTTACAGGAGCCCTATGATTGGAGGCCATAATGTTGATAGCTTAGTCCATTTGGAGAGAAAGAACCTGAGGAGGGGAACATGGGAAATCCCAGGGCATATGAAAGAGCTATTTGGCTCGTATCATTTGCTCAAGTGACTATAAGTTGTGGGAAGGAAAGCTGGAAAGCCGAGCTGGTGTCAGATCACAAGAAATTTAAATTTTTAAAGCCAAGGAATTTGAGTTGTATTCCAGAAGCAGTGAAATACCATGGAGTTTCATGAGCAAAGAGATACTGTGATTATATCTGCACTTTGAGCCCCTGACCTGACACCATTGTGAAAGACCTACCTGCATGCTCTAAAGACCTTGTCCACTTTGTTACCTGGGGCTCTTCTTCTACTTAAGCTACTACTGGCTATTTGTGTTCTCTCAGAATTCACATGTCGAAACCTGCTCCCAACTGTGAGGGTAGTTAAGAGGAGTCTTTGGTCATGAGGGTAGAGGTCTCAAGAATAAGATAAAGGAGAGCCCCCTGAACTCTCTTGCCCCCTTTTGCCGTGTGAGAACACAGGAAAAAGCAGGGTCTCATCAGACACTGATTCTCCTGGTGCTTTGATCTTGGACTTCTCAGAGTCCAGGACTGTGATAAATGTATTTCTGTTGTGCAAAAGCTTCCGAGTCTATGGTATTTAAAAAAAAATAGCTCGGTGAACTGAAATGAAGACTGTATTGGCCAGCTTTCACCTTTTTAGGACAAAATACCTAACATTCACAATTTAAAGGAGTAGAGGATTGTTTGAATCATCATTTCAGGTTTCTGTGCATGGTCCAACAGCTCCAAGACAGAAACATTATGGCAGAAGGGTGTGGCAGAGGAAAGCTGCTCATTTCATGCTGGCTGGAGAACAGAGAACAGGGGAAGAGAAGCAGCAAGAGATACAGTCACGCTGGTCCCCCACTGCCTCCAGCTGCAGCTCACCACCTAACAGCACACTGAGCTGTGAACATCAATGCATGAATCCATTGAGGAATATGTCCCCTGCCCACCCTGACCCAGTTCCCCTTCAGGAGTGTCTTAATCCAGTCGAATTGATAAGTAAGATAAACTGACTTGAGGACTTTGGGATAAATTGCTTCTTAAACTCAAAATATAAATTAACATCTATTTTGAGCTGAAAGAACACAAAAACACTACATATCAGATTTTGCAGAACACCACTAAAGCAATACCCAGGAGGAAGTTTATTGCCCTAAATGCCTACTTTGGAAAAGAAAAAAGCTTCAGATTAATGGCCTTGGGTTCTAACACAAGGAGCCAGAGAAAAACGGCAAGTCAAAACAAAATGGGCAAAACAAAGGTAATAATAAAGAGTCAAGTGTTTATCAAAGAAAATTGAAAACAGCAAAATAATAGTGAGTCAGGTGTGGTGGCATACAACTATCATCCTAGCACTTGGGAGGCTGAACGCAGGAGGATAATGAGTTCAAAGTCAGCCTTGGATACATAATAGCAAGTATGAGGCCAGTTTGGACTACATAGAGACTCCTTGTCTCAAAAAAGGGGGGGAAAAAAAGAATAAATGATAGTAATGCAGAAAAAATGAACACATTGAAATCTTGTTCTTTGAGTAGAAAAATAAAATTGGTAAATCTGACCAGATCCATCAGGAACAAAACAGAAAAGAGAAAACATTAATATCAAGTCCTGGAGATATAAGTCAGTGGCAAAACCACTTGCCTAGCATGCATAAGGCCTCCTGTTCAATCACAAATATGACAAACAAATATTACTATTGATAATAAGAAAAATAGCATTACCACAGACAGTAGAAGAAAAAGAGGAATTACGAGATGTTTTATACCAAGAAATTTGGCTGGCAAAATGAAATCAATTAGTCCCTTGAAAGTCACAAACTATGAAAAACTCATTCCATGATAAATGGATAACCTTAAGAGCCCTACAGCTATGAAACAAATTGAATTTACAGTTAATAACTTACCACAAAGAAAATTCCAGGCCCACATGGCTTCACTGGTTAATTTATCAAACTTTTAATAAAGAAATAATTTCAATTTTACATAAAATCCTCCATAAAATTGCAGAGAATAAACACTTTCCAACTAATTCTATAGGGTCAGTGTCACCCTGAATATCAAAATCAGAAAAAGTATTACCAGAAATATACAGACCGATACTTCTCATGATCATAGATGTAAACATTATTTCCAAAACTTTCGCAAATTGGATATGATATATCCAAGTTAAAAGATCAAGTGGGGTTTATTCTGGGAATGCTAGGTTGGCTGAGAACTCAAAAATTAATTAATAGTAATTCACTCAATTAGCAAACATACCATATGTAAAGCATTTATAAAAATCCAACAAACATTCTTGATAGAAATGATAAAAAAGAAATGACGACAAACTTTAGAAGCAAACTTCCTCAATTTGACAAAGGGATATATGAAAAACCTACTGATAACATCATCACTGATGGTGAAAAACTATTTTTTTTCTCCTAAGATCAGGAAAAAAGCAGTTCTCTTTTCATTTCTATTCAGTATTTTACTGGAAGTTATATTTATTGCACAAGCAAAAAAAGACATAAAATGCACACAGATTAGGAAGGAGAAAGCAATTTTTGAATTTTAAGTAGGTATAATTATGTATGTACAAATGTGATGGAATCTACAAAAGTTACAAAAACTGATAAGTGAGATTTATAAGCTTCAGAGCACACCATCAACATAAAAAATAATAGCCTTTCTATATAGTAGATACATAATAATACGGAATTGAAATTTAAAGTACCATTAAAATGTGAAATACTTAGGGTTAAATCTGATAATGAAACTGTAAATTATTGCTGAACAAAATTAAAGAAGACCTAAATACATGGGAGATATGTTCATGAGTTAGAAGACTCAATTTTTGTAAGACAACAAATTTCTCAAAACCAATCTGTGCATTTAATGTGATCCCAGTAAAAGCTCCAGCAGGATTTTCAGAGTGTGACAGGCTGCTCTACAATTCACATGTCAGGAATTAGAGGTTAAACAAAATAACTTTGAAAATGAAGAACAAATTGGAGGGTTAGCTCTGCCTACTTTAAGATGTTAATATGAAAGTTACCATGATCAAAACAGTGTGGTATGGGCATAAAGATAGACAATGAAACCAATGCAACAAAAATGAATTAGAAATAGACCTACACATACGCTGGGCTGATTATTGCCTGAGGCGCAATGGCAATTGAGCAGTGGAATGAGGGACTTTCAACAAATGATATTGAAGCATATGGCTATCTCTATGTTAAAATCAGTGTTTATCTGTAGCTTGCACAACACACTAAAATAACCCAAAATAGATAACATTATTGTGAAACCCAAAACTTTAAAACATCTGGAAAACATGGGAGAAAATTGCAGGGACCTTGGTTAAGTTAAGATTTTCAGATAGGGCACTGAAAAGCACAAACCATAAGATAACAAACAGGTAAGTCAGACTTCATAATTATGTGTAATCTCCACTCCACAAAAGAATTTGTTAAAAGAATGTGAATGAAAACTACTGGATGGAAGGAAATAAGTGTAAATAAAAAATTACCAAGGGACTTATATCCAGAATATTTTTCTAAATCTGTCTCAATCTCTGTGTGTCTTTATCTATGTATCTCAGACTTCATTAAGTGAAAGCAACGTAATCAAAAGATGAGCAAACAGAATATAAGGGTGGTAAATGAGCCATGAAAAACATGTTCAACATTGTTAGTCATAGGGAAATGCAAATTGAACTCTATTATTACAGTAAGGGAAAACTCAAAATGAAAAGCCCAAGGAAAAGAAAGAAATCAAGAGCAGAGAGGACAGTGAAAGGAAGGAAAAGAGAGAACAGAGGAGAAGGAGGTGGAAGAGCATGAGAGGTGAGGTCTGCAATGGAAACTAGAAAAGAGGAGCGAGGTTAGTTCAGGTCCTGGCAATCAAGGGGTGTAGTGGTGAGCAAGCACAGGCTGTGACTCCTCCTTTGGCGAGAGGGAGGGAGGTGAGGTGGAGTGAGGTGAAAGGTTGGGCGGTTGTGCTGGCTCCTTCCTTCCTAGTCTCTAGCCCAGGACTCCACTGCAGGACAGTTGGCCAAAATCTTTGTTGAGATTCTCACCAGCTGGACTCAGAAGCCTTAGCCACCTCTACCGAATGGTATCAATCAATCCACAGGCAGCAGTCATTTGTGCTCGTTAGTTTGTAGGAGAAAATCAATTTGAAAATAGACAAGGTATCAGATGCCTTCATTTGATTAGACAAAACTTAGATAATCCCCTGCTTGAAATAACAGTGGAGAAGGCATCTTAGGTGTGTGTAGTTCTAGCTTATTACACATTTTTCTCCCTTTCTCTTAAAGGTATAGAACATCACATCCTCTTAGGAAACAGAGTTCTCACTGCAGAGACTAAGGAAAAAAGGTCTCCTACAAGGCTGAAGACAGAGGTAGAAAATGCCACCCCTTAAATTTTAGTATAATTATTGATTGTTGAGGTTAGAATTAATTTTGTTTTATTTATTTTGTCTTCTCTCGCCTTATGTAGTAGACCAAATGTCAGACCAACGCTTTCATTAATGGTCAGTACATGATCACAATGTGCTTGCATTTATGATGAATTCTGTGATGAATGCTTCTCTAGCTATTCTCTTTAAAGGCCCACATCACAACAAAGGATTACCTGTAAAGTCACAAAGGGACAACTAGCTTTGGGAAGAAGGACTTGACACAAACAGAATGCATCCTTTGTTTCCAGACCCATTTTGCGAGGCAAACAGCACTGAGCACTGCCGGTGGCCACGGTGTGTGTGTTTGAGGACAGAGATTAACCGGTCTAGCAGGAGGCACAAAGCACAGAGAGCTCTGGCATGTGAGTACTCTCCGGCACTCGGCTTTCATGGCTCCATCTGCACGGTTCTACTGAAAGACACAGCTTGTCTGCAAGTTGAGCATAGCCCCAGAGTGATCCTAGGGTCTGTGCTCTTTGGACACTCTCTCTTCCCGCTTCCATCCTCAGGGATGTAATGCCATTGTTGCTCTGGAAGCTTCTAAGCTAGTAGTCTGTACTCTGCTCCTGATCTTGAGAAATCCATTGAAGAAGCTTCTGAGTCATTTCAAGAGACAATTGGTATCTCACTTAATGCTATGGTCTGAAGGTGCAGCCATTTTCCTAATGAATTAACCTTCCTTTTGGCTGAGTAGTACTCCACTGTGTTTCCACATTGTCTTTGTCCATTAATCTGTTAATGGACATATATAGGTCACTTCCCAGGTTTAGCTATTATGAGTTATGCTGCTATAAACACAGGTATGTGTATACCACTGTCCTATGTCTGTAACTCTTTTAGAGGACACCCAGAAAAGGTATAGGGAGCATAATTGTAAGTGAAATAAATAAGGCACAGAAGGTTAAATATTGCGTGGTTTTTCTTTTAGAGAAACCCGAAGTATAAATAATTTAAAGAGCAAAATAAAAGGCAGATGATAGGAAACAGGAGACAGACTGCATGGGGATGGGAAGGGGATCTGGAAATGGGAGGAGAGGGAAGGGAAGGAGCAAGAAGGGGAAGTAAAAAAGATCAAAATGTGCTACGTTAGTGTGCCAGCTTCCTACAATGAATGTACTTAGGTATTATGTATCACACACATATACTAACATAAGCACTGAAAAGAAAACAGTATCTACAGCAACTTCCCTGCCAGCCAGCCCACAGTACCCTCTCCTCTGATCTCGGGGGTGATGGTGAGAGGCTGCGTCAGACACATCTGTCCCTCCGGGTGCACAGCAGAAATCTCCCAGGCTGGAGCAGGAGGTTTCCCCATTGAGCCAGGCTGCTGCTGTCGGTGGCAAGAGTGAGAGGAGCAGCCCATTCTGCTGTTTGCTCCCGAGAGAGAGCCTGTGTATAAACTACGAGGGTGAAGGATGCAGCTGTGAGAACTGAGAAAAGCTATTTGAATGTTTGTGAGCCCACATCACTAGTAAGAAGCAGCATAATTACGGGCAACATCAAACTCTAAGCTGGCCCATCTCAGCTGGTATGCCAACTCTTCCTTTTTTTTTTTTATTTGATACCAGGGATTGAACTCATGACCTCACACTTGCCAGGGAGGTGCTTACACCACTGAGCTAAATCCCCAGCCCACATGCCAACTCTTTTTGACCACAGGTAAGTCACTTAACCATTTTGTGCCTCAATAGCTTCAACTATAAAATGAATCACATAGAATCACCACTATTTCACAGGGTCGTTGTTAGCATGAAGTGAGTTAATTAACATACAAAGCATTCAACATGGGTCTTCAGCCTCAAAAGCATGAAGTTGTTCAATATGATGATGATGGTTGATGACCTGTCATGATCTCTCTGTAAAATTTAAAGGCCACATTCAGTCCCTTCCTCCCAAAGCAAGGACACACACACAAACACATTGTTGATCCACGCTGGGAAGACTCTAAGGCTCAAAGGAGTTTCATGAGCACGGTCTGAGTTTGGAAAATGAAATGTCAGTTTATAATCAAATAACTACTTTGTCCCCGATGGACATTAAGCAGTTTGCCTTGGCAGCTGCACAGAGTTCTGCATTTCTCTTTTAATGGAAAGAGGTTAATCCAACCCAATCATAACACACTTAGACTGGACAGATTTACTGGATTGCTTACGTTTGGGAGGATATGAATCTTTTAAAACACTTACATAAAACAATTGCCCTTTAAACTCCAGACTACTAATTTAGTGGATGTCTTCATTATTTCTAGATGCCCTGATAACAGAGGTTAATGGGACAGCCACAAAAAATGGCAAGAAGCAGGATGGAAGTAGGGGCCCTGAATTCATAAAGCAGGACAAAATAAACTGATATCTAGACTCTATCTACCTCCAAGGCAGTCCTGCCCCTTTAAATATTATGTAAAGCACCAAATTTCATATTAGGTAAAGCATAATAGTATGCCAAGTACTAAGGATGCACATTAATCAAAGAACATAATATTCAAAAGATATCATCAAGCAGCAAGAAACCGAGCAATAATCTACAGAAAAGGAGCAGTGAGGAAAACCTTGATCACCAAATTCTCTTTCACAGCAGTGACACTAAGATGGAAAAGAGCTGGCAAACCGGGTCTCCATTCCGAGCCATGCTCTCTATCCAACTGATGATGCATTCTTTATAACATTCAGTAGTTTTGTTGCTCCCATTTTAAAGATTCAGAAACTGAGGTCCAGAAATAATATTCAACCTGCCCTGAGAACATCCGATTTTGAAGTATCCAAGCTATAGTCTTAAATTGAATTTTATGTTAAAGCCTGGATTCTGTGGCTGGTCCCAGCCCCCCTACTCAAAATTTGTTGTGCCAGTACTCTTGGGAGAAACTGCAAGTTCTGTTTGTGTGCCTTCTCAATGGAATGACTGCTCTGGGAATCTCACCACTGCCCAAGGACCCCCTATAATATATGTAAAAGATGAATGGGTATAAAGTGGGAAGATCAGCAAAGCACAAAATAGGAAGGGTCAGGTCACAGTGAGGTCATCTGACAACATATCTCTTTAGTGAACCAGTTTTGAACCTGGGGTATTGGCTCTATCCATAACTTTAACTGTCTCCAGATCACATCTACTCAGTTAGGACATGAGCAGAAATGTAAACTACTGACCATTTTACTTGAAGCACTTGTATTAATGGAAAGAACATGGTATTTGAGTTCTAGTTCCAGGCTTGTCACTGTTACAGACAATTCCTAATTTCCCAGGGCTTCAGTTTCTTTGTCTGTGAAAAGAAATGAGGAGAGGCAGGAATCCTGAAATGATGGAGTGCAGAGCTAGCAGGTCCTTCTGGCAGCAAAACAATGGTTGAACGGTTGAAATTACATAAAATAATCATTAAAGTCTCTGGTTATTGTCCTAAGGGTATACAACAAATGAAGAAATAGTGAAGTAAATTTGCTAAGTCTTGATGAAAACAATGAAATGAAATAAAACAAATGAAAGCCTTACCCAGCCTTTCCGGCTTTACATTATGAAAGTTCTAACCTGGGATGTACAACTAATAGGAAGACAGAGACCTCCCTAGGTCCCAGTCTGGGGCCATGATTTTACCCTGGGAGGGTATAGGAGCTGGATTCAGCCCTGTATTGTATTGCATTGCATTGCATTGCATTGTATTGTATTGTATTGTATGTATTTATTTATACTGGGAATTGAACTCAGGGCCTCACACTTGGCCCTGTGCTGCTGAGTTACATCCCCAGCCCTAGCCCTATATTTTACAAGCTCTCATTTAGGCAGGTATGGCCAAGAGGTGTGTACCCCTCTTCTTCCTCGATACCCCACCACCACCACCAAGGAAAGTGTTCCCCAGATCCAAATGTGACTATCCAAAATACTGTCTTGAATTCCTGTGCTCCAGCCCCAGCTTACTCTTAGGGTCAAAGTTCTGCACAAGGAGGCAAGCAAAGGACACTAGAGGTTGCCACCTCCCTCAGGACCAATCTTACAGGGCCAGGTTGTCTTCCAGAAAAAACTCAGTCCCTGACTCCAGTCCAGGACTCTGGTATAGAGATTCTGCCGGGGGTGTAAGTCTGGCCATTAATGTGAAGAGGCTGCACAGCTGTCTGCCAGAGGTGACTAACTATATGAAACAGGCTATGGAGAAATCCATGCCCAAAGGGTTCTTGAAAACAGAAATTTTGGTGAAGATAAATTAAGAAAGTCTGGTAACTGCTCCTATTTTTGGTGGTGCTGGGTATTGAACCCAGGGCCATTTTACCACTGAGCTATATCCCTATCCTTTTTTATTTTTTATTTGAGACAGGTCCTTGCTAAATTATCCAGGATGGGTTTATATTTGCCATCGTCTTGCCTCAGCCTCCCAGACCACAGGCGTATACCACCATGCCTGGCTTAATTCCATAAGGTGGGTAAAATCGCAACCTAACCGGAAGCACAGTAGAGAGAAACAGAGAAAGAGAAAGTTAAGAAGAGCCCTCCTAGCATCCCGGTCAAATTTGTTGGGTACGTTTGTCTGCAAGCATGGGACAGACAGTGACTAAGCAAGAACAACCAGAAGAGAACATGAGGCAGACTTGAAAGCATTCCTGGAGCCACACACAGACCTCTCAAAGCAGGATGAAAGCTTCACTGGCACCAAGGACTTAAACACATCTTTAGCCAAACATAGAGCAATTCCTACTCTGGTCCAGGCGCGATTCTTAGGAAAACAGGCCTGAAAATGTATCAGCCACCCTGGAGATCTGTAACTCTGTGCTCATATCCAAGGCTCTGCTTTTTCAGGAGCCATCTAAGAGTCAATTTCCAAGTTATCAGTTCCTGGTGGAACGTGGAGAAAAAAAAACACAAAAATTAAACTTCCTGAACTACACACACACACACACACATGCAGTGCTAGAGAGTAACAATATATTGGGCTCAGCATGCTTAAGCACAACTTTATTTTAAAAACATAATTAGTACATGTTTGCAGCAAGTAGTGTTTACATTCCTTGTGTGGAGCTGGTCCACACACCCAACACATCGCAATTCCTTTTTCCGTCTCCTTTCTGTCCCCTGCCTCCCCCATCTCTTTGTCCTCTTCCAATTTGAAGATCCATCTCCCTACATCCTATTATATATATTTTACTTTGTTCTTTATTTATAATTTTATTTTTCATGTGAGATAAACCATGAGACATGTAAGCTGGTGTGTCTGATTTATTTCAATGAACATTATGGTCTCAAGATGCATCCACTTTCCTTCAAATGACTTTAGACCTGTAAGTAGCCTTCTGTTCATTTAGTTTAGGGGTGAGCCCTCTGTAGTTAAGTTGAAACAAAGTACAGCAAAGCAAAAACAACCAGAAATGCGGGAAATAATCTTGACAGGAATGTCAAAAGCCGCATGCTATGGGAGAAATCGAATTTGCAAAATTAAACCTGCCAACTCACTAAACAAATAAGCAATTGACCAAGCAAACAGCAGCAGTAGCAGCAGCAGCAGCAGTTCCCTAAGGAAGAGTCAGTATGCAGAACTGTTATAAGGAGTTATCTAGAATATCTAGTTATCAGCAAAAAAAAATTTTAAAAGCAGTCAAAGAAACAACTAATAGTAACCTATATGCACAGGAGAGAAAGCAGGCAATGTAAATTGGCTTTGAAGGGGCTTAGATGTTGGCCTTAGCAGAAAAAAAGCATCAAAGTGGTTGTTATCAATATATTCAAAGAACTAAAGAAAACCATGCTTGAAAGACTCAAAGGAAGATACGGTGGCAATGACTCACACTAGAGAAAATCAGTAAAGATATACAAATTATTTAAAAGAGCCCAATGGAGAATTTGGATCTGAAAAATATAATCGAGATATAAAAATCACTAGAAGAGTTAAATAGTCTTGAGATGACAGAAAAACTAATTAACTTGAAGATAGACAGTAGAGATTATCACTATTGTTGGGGAATTTTTCATAGTTTTCCTACCACTTTCATTTTATTCTGGTTATTTAAACAACAGAGAGGATGAAAACATAGGCAGGCCTTACTTCTTAATTTCATAAAAGAGAAACAGGCAAAACACAGGGGCTTCACAACAGGCTTAAAAGAAAGAGAATGGATTCATTGCATGTTGATATATTTGGCAGCTCATCAACTGAAGGAGGCATGCATTAGGAAAAGAGTTGAATTGCAGCTTTTCGAAGTTAGCACTTGGAGACAAATTCATCAAAATTTAACTCATATTTTAGAACTTTAGGTAAATCAACGGAACCGTCACAGCATTTCTTATAAACTACAAAAGTTATTATGCATCTATTGTCACCTTTCCAAAAATTAGGTATTATGTTTAAACATTTAAACCTGAGAGAATGATTAGAATAATAACATAGTTCTAAATGAAGAAAGCAAAAAGAGAAGTATAAAGAAGCAAATTATTTTTAGACTTCTAAATCTCTTTCAGAGGCTTGTTTTAATAGTTTGCCCAGAGACAGAGTTGGAAGCACACGTTTTCTTCAAAGTAACCTGACTAATAGCACAACCTCTCAAAAATACTGACCAAGGACTGGTCATTTTCAGAAATGGGACTGGCGACAAATTGAAAAACATTATGCTCCATTTCTTGTATAAAATCGTAATTCTGTGTCACATGAAGACTGCTAGGTCCATTTGTGGGGAAAATTCACAAAAGAAGTGAACGTAGAACGTTTCCTTATAGATTCATATACGAGGAGAAGCAGCATGATGTATAAAAAAGAAAAGCCCTCCTCAATATTAAAATTAAAAAAGGGTATAAAATCTATATAAGCCCAAGAATGGAACTATGTTAAGTAGTATAGAGAGGGTTACAGTGGAATAGTCATCAGCTTCTGGAGTATTTGTACTCTAGTATTTCTTCTTGTAACATGAAGAGGGTGTTAGAACAAATAAATTAAACTGAAGAAGCAAAAGAAATGACAATCAGCATGGTATAGTGGTCAAGAATACAAACGTTAGAGTCAGCCTGTCTGAGTTGGATCTACCATTGATGTCTGGATGACATTAATCAAGTTCCTTTCCCACTCTGTGCTTCAGTTTCCTTATTTCTAAAATGGAGATGGTAATTGCAATTACTTCAGTAGGATTGCTCTGAAGATGAAATAAGTTAATATCACTACACAATAAGAAATATAAAAGTGTTCGGTACCCGGTACCAAAAAAAAAAAGAAATATGAAAGAATTTATAAAATTTAAAATAATTATAATTACAACAATTTTTTCAGAGATTATTGGTACTCATTTACCATCTTCACAGACATTATTTTAGTTAACCTTTCCACAAACTCGTTGGAATGTTCATAATTAACCCCATTTTAGAGATGGAGAAATTGATTTATATGTGCCAATAATAATAATGTTGGCTATCATGTATGAGTGAGTATATGTAATGTATACAAGCACTATGCTAAGTAAGTCCTTACACAATTTTCTCTTTATTCTTTAAAATATCTCAGCAAGGTAGAGGCTTCCTTACATACATATTGTTTTATATATATATATATATATATATATCAGATACATATATACATACACATATTCATATTTATTCATATGCATATTATTTTATTTATTATTTGAAGCCCTTTGAGAGTAAGTCAAAGACATGATGCCTCTTTATCCTTAAGTATATTTAGTGTATAGTTTCTAAAAGCAAGGACATTCTCTGACATAACTATAGTACATTGAACAAAATCAGTACATTAACACTGATAAAATGTTATTTATCTGCCCTACAGATATCTTTCAGATTTTTGCGAATGTCTCAATGGTGTCTTCTATAGCAAATGAAATTCAGAAATATGGCAGACTAAATTGTTGCATCTATTTGGTCTCCTTTAACCGGAAACACAGTCTTTGTAACTCGACATTTCTGAAAGCACTGACCAGTTGTGAAATATTCCTCAGTCTGGGTTTGTTTAATGTTTATTTACAGCTTTATTCAGGTTATAACCTTTGGGCAAGAATAACACTGAGCTGATATTAGGTTCTTCTCCATCCATCATTTTAAGAGGCACATGGTGCATTAGTCCCATTACTGGCGAAGCTAACTTTGATTGTTGGGTAAGGGCTATCTACTAGACACTTCTCACAAAGAGCTATCTTTCTGCTTTGATTAATAGGCTTCTAAGGAGAGATATTTTGAAACTATGTAAATATCTTGCTACTCCTCAAAATTTTACAAAAGAGGCTTAATTAAATCTTGCCCACAGCGATTATTACTGTGATGGCTGCCAAATGATGATTTTTCTAATTCTATCATTTCTTCTACATTTTCTATTGTTTTCTACTACAAAAAGGGTCTTCTCTATTTATTTATTTATTTATTTATTTAGTCAATATGGACTCATGGATTTTATTTTATTTAATAGAATGTAATACTATAATGTACAATGAAGTTTGAGTTGAGCAGCAGTTTGATCAAGTGGAAGACTTTTAAGGATGAATCCTACTTCTTTTTTACATATCTCCATCAGGCTTTGAAGACTTTCTTCTGTTCTGGAATCCCTGAATATTTCAGACTTATGTTGCTCTTATCCTTCTCCCAACTTGCAATCAACCATTTCTCCATTGATCCATGATTTCTTCTTCAGAAACCAAGATATGGGTGCTAGGTGTACTCATTGCTTCCTAGGCATTATTGCCTCTAGGTCCTCCCAGTAAACAAAGCTAGAAAAAAAACTGCAAACACAGAAATCGTATTCATCTACACGTGTATGTATACATCCATAACTATATTTACATCTATACTATCACACTGATGCTTCCAGATCCAATCTAATGGTACAAGGTTCATCATGTTTTTCCCATTTTTCCCTGTTTGAAACTCCTTTCTCTAACAACAAGAAATCTGGCTTTCTTTATCCACAATATACTTACTTATTCGGTCAATCCTAGAATACACAGAAGGTAATTTCAGTATTGCACACCCATTCCTTTGAGAAAAAGAAACCCAAACACTGGGCTTCAATATTATTTTAGAGATTTTCATCTTTGGCTCAAGGTCATATTTTTGTCTAAATACTGTGTTCAAAGGTTATTTTAGGGTGCGAGGCCCAGTAGCCCAGCTTTGCAAATTCTCTTGGCGCAGGAGAAGAGCCTAAGAGGAGATGTGTGATGTTCTTAGTGAAACTTGACCCAGCAGAAGAGGAAACAAGGCCAAAACAGGCAGCAAGGAAGGGTAAATACTCAGACCAAAAAAGAGTGCACACATTAAGGAAAACGGAAGCAGAGAGCAAACAGTTCAAAGAACAAACTAACAAACTAAAGATTTAATTACAGAAAACGGCGATCTGAAAGCAAGGAGCATCCAGCCTTTCATAAAGCAGGACAGAAAGAAGCCAAGTCTGGGGAATCTGGAATATTTATGCAAACTATTTTGTAAATGCACATTTTTTAGTAGCTCTGGAAGTATTTTTAAGAAAAGAATGCTGTCTTGTCTCATTTATTAAATATTAATTTTTGAATTTAAAAGATGAAATCACTTGCCTGTATTTTTTCTATCTATCTATCTATCTATCTATCTATCTATCATCTATCTATCTTTCTTTCTTTTTTCTTTCTTGATAGATCCAGACAACAGTGAGACATTGAATTTTAGGAAGCATTAAGTGCTTTGGGTGTCAACTCAATATTCTGTAGTCTAAGGAAGCAGCTTTTGTATTTTATAGTGCAGAGTATATTAAGCGACAATTTGGAGTCTCTGTCATAAATTTAATATGTATTGAACATTTAAAATTACATCTATTTCTATATTGAGTTTAAGTAAAACTGTGTGTCTGTTTTTTTTTTTTTTTTGTACTGAGGATTGTACTTAGAGGCCCTACCACCTAGCTACATCTTCAGCTTTTTTGTTTTTTATTGAGATAGTATTCCCCTAATTTGCCCAGAGAGGACTGCTACGTGTTATTTTCCTGCCTCAACCTCCTTCAGTGCTGGGATTACAGGCATGTACCACTAAACTTGGCTAGAACTATCTCTTAAAGAAACATTTCCCTGACTTTGGTTCTATCAGTTAGAATTTGGTTACAATAGCCTAGATTTCCTAATAACTTAGTGTGAACAGTTCAAAATTTGTGTAGATAAAATCTAGGATATTAAATTATGAATTAGGTGGACTTACATGACAATGTTTCAATCATTTGCAGGCATTGTGTACTCAAAGCAAACTGACCTCCAAAATTTGAACTGAAAAGTCATTGAAAAAATAGCTTTACTGCCAAATTTTAACTTGAAAAATCATCAAAAATAACTGTTTAGAAAAAAGTTACAGCTGCATAACTTTTTAGATTTTTATTACATACATTAAAATTAGAAGAAGTTGCAAATAATGTGTATTCACTGCTCCTTAAAACAACCAAAAAGGCCTCAAATATGAAAGGAAAAGTTACTTAATTCTGTTATTCCACTTTTCCATGCAGATATGCTATTCATTTTAAGATAAAGTGTATTCCATTTATTTCTCTTTGTGTTCCTTTTTAGCATTTCAACAAATTCTTGTTTTATTGATTTTTTGAATAATGTAAATAAAATGCTAGCAAGGATCCAAAGGTTACAAATATTCAAAAAGAAACACTCATAGAAATATATGACACACTCTATTGCTATTTATCTTTTCACCATGCTCATTCTCACCCTTTGTAGGAAACAGATCTCATTAGTTTTCAGATTAAACTTCCTGTTTGGCTTTTTGGCACAAATGAACAGATGCCACAAATTTTGTTTCCCCTTTCTTAAATAAAATATATATCATCTATTTTCCTTGAATGTTTTAGAATTATTATTATTATTATTTTTTTTTTTTTGGTGGTGTTGGGGATCAAAACCAGATCACACACATGCTAGACAAGTGTTTTACCACCAAGTTGCCATCCCCGGCCATGTATAAATTTATCTGGAGACAAGATCTTGCTAAGCTGTCCTGGCTGGCCTCATACTGATGACCTTCCTGGATCAGTCTTCTGAGTAGCTGGGATTCTTGGTGCGCTCCACTGTGCCTGGCTCATGAAGTGTGCGCCTGTGTGTTTCCAAGTCATCCCATTTACCAACCTTTCATGCCATTTTGAGCTGTAGTTAGAACGCCTTTCCCTACATGTAAGTTATTGAGGACTTCATGCATGTTTTCTGCTAGGACTTGTTTGCCTGCAGTTTTTACATTTAGATTCTTTTTTATTTTTTATGTATGTATGTATGTATGTGTGTATGTATTTATTTTGAGACAGGGTCTTGCTATATAGATCAGGCTGGCCTTTACTTCACTATGTAATCCAGGCTGGCCTTGAACTCACAATGATCCTCCTGCCCCAGTCTCCCAAGTGCTGGGATTACAGGTGTGCCCCATAATGCCTGATGACATTTAGATTCTTGATCCATGTAAAATTTATTCTTATGTACAGTGTAAAAAATGGATTTAGTTTTATCCTTTTCCAAATGGATAACTACTTTTCTCAGAATCATTTATTAAAATTTTATATTTCTTCATAAGAACTCTCTTCATGTTCATTGTTTTGACAAGGATATTAGAAAAGTTAAGCATCTTACCCAATGTTGCAGCTATTAAATGGAGACAAAGATAGCTCTAAACAGAGGACATTCAAACTAAGACCTGGACAGTGTGAAGAATATTGCTACATAAATATTTGTCTAATCAGGATAACAGCAAGTGCCAAGACTCAGGCACAAGAGCCAAAGTGACCTATGAGGAATGGTAGCATGCTTGGAAATGGCGAGGATGCAGAGATGATGAGATGACGGAGAGGTAGGCAAGAAACACGCCGTGTAACCATTGATGACCATTTTGACTTTATTGTCATGAAAAATTGCTGGAAGATTTTTAAGGACTCGGTAGCAGGCTTCAATTCATGTGGCATTTTGCAATTTTTTTCAGTTTTTATTTTTTATTGGTACATGTCTACAATGCATAATGATTATGTGCATCTTGGGGGAGTTGGTATATATACATAACACATCTTAATTCTTTTTTTCATTCTCTCTTCCTTTCTCCATCCTTGCATCCCTTCATCTTGATCAGCTTTCCATCTGAAAAAGATCTATCTCCCTAGTTCCCATTATGTATTTTTATTTTGTTCTTTATTTGTATCTCAGGTTTCTCATATAAGAGAAACCATGCAACACTTAAGCTTGTGTGCCTGTTTTATTTTACTTAACATTATGGTCTTAAGATTCATCCATTGACCTATTGAATGACTCAAGTTCATACATTTTTATAGCAAAATAACACTCCATTTTGTATAAACCCATTTCCTTTATCCATTCATCTGTTGTTGGACATATAGACTGCTTGCAAGAGTTATCTATTATGAATTTTACTGTTATAAATGTCGATATGCATGTATCACTGGGGTATGATGTCTTTAATTATTTTGGCAAAACACCTAGAAAAGGAGTAGTTGGTCAAAAAGAATTTTTTTTTTTGGTTTTTTGAGGAATCTTCATACTGATTTCCATTGTAGTTTTCCTAGTTTACATTCCCAGCAACTATGTAGAAGGGTTCATTTTATCCCTGCAGGCCCAGCAGAATTTGTTACTATTTGATTTCTTGATGACAGTCATTCATTCTGGAGTAAGATAGAATTTCAGTATTGCTTTAATTTACATTTCTTAAATAGCCTGTGATGTTGAACATTTTTTCATATGTTTATTGACCAATTGTAATTCTCTTTTGAGAAGTGTGCACTCATTTCACTTGCCCATTTTTTGTTGGATCTTTTATTCAGGAGGGTCTGTTTTTCGAGTTGTATATTTTGGGGGTTCTTCGTTTTTTTGAGACAGGGTCTCACTACATAACTCAGAGTGACTTTATACTCACTGTGTAGCCAAGGCTAGCCTCAAGCTCACAATGATCCTCCTGCCTCAGCCTCCCAAGTACTGGGATTACAAGAGTGCATTACCACACCTGGCCCTTTTTGAGCTATTTATTTATTTCAAATATTAGTTCTCTGTCTGAGGAACCAATAGTAGGCAAAAAATGTTTTCCCTCATAATATGAGCTAAGATTAATAATATCAAAAAGAATGAAAATCTAGATAGGGGAATTAGAGGAGGGGGGAGGAAGAGGAAGGGGATTTAAAAAAAATAAAGAAGCTATAGTATGTACATGTGCCCACTCTCCAAAATAATTGCAAACTTCATGAGCTGCAAATGTGTACTAATTAAACAAACAAACAAAAATTCCCATTCTGTAGGTTCTCTCTGTTTGATGTTTCCTTTGTTGTTCAGAAGCTTTTTAATTTGATGTGATCCCGTTTGTTGACTCTTGGCATTATTTCTTACTCCTTGGGGTTCTGTTCAGAAAGTCTGTGCCTATGCCTACTTTGACTTATTTTATCTTTCAATGGATTAAGTATTTCTATTTCAACATTTAGACCTTTGATCTATTTTGATTTTAGTTTAGCACATGGTGAGAAGTATGGATCTAGATTCTATCTTCTACATAAGGATAGCCAACCTTCTCAGCGCCATTTATTGAAAGACGTTCCCTTTCCTCCGGTGCATGTTTTGACCCCTTCGTCAAACACCAAATAGCTGAATGTGCCTAGGGTCGATTTTTCTATCTTTATTATTTATTATTTAAACTTATAACACCAAGTGCATTTATTAGAAGGGAAGAAAGTTATAAAATATCCTCATATCTTTCCTTAAGAAATTAGAAATAAAAGACAGAATAAAACCAAAAATAAGTAGAAGAAAATAATAAAGATCAGAAAATATAATCCTTTATCAAAGTGCCGATGTTATTTTTTACTAGGGTTGATTTTGTAACCTCTACTCTATTCCATTGATCTACATATCTTGTTATTGTGTCGATACCATGATGGTTATTTTATTTATCACTGTAGCTTTGCAATACAACTGGAAACCCCAAATTGTGATTTCTCCTGCCTTGCTCTTTTCACCCAGGATTACTTTTGCTATTCTAGGTATTCTGATTCTGGATGAATTTCAGGACTGTTTTCTCTAGTTCTATGAGAAATGCTGTTGGTATTTTGATTGGGCTTGCATTAAGTCTGTGTATAAGTCTTGGAAGCATGGCCATTGTGACTATACTGGTTCTGCCTATCCAGGAACTGGGAATATCTTTCAATTTTTGATGTCCTCCTCAATCTCTTTTTTCAGAATACTGTAGTTTTCACTGCAGAGGTCTTTCACTTCTTTGATTAGGCTATTTTCTATTTATTTTTTTGTTTTTTTATTTAAGCAAAGAAAAAAAAAGACTTATATAACAAAGACAACAAGCAAAAGAGACAAACAAATGACTAGAGTAAATGCACAACAATAACATTGCAGGTTTACAAAGCAGGATGATAGAAACTTGACAATGGTTGCAATATTGCGTATCGTTATCTTTAAAATGGTTACTTACATTAACAGACATAGACATGTAAAACTGATCCAATCATATGAGTATTAATTGTTCTTTCTCAATAACAAATACATTCAGCAGTGTGTTCATTTTAGTTATCTTACGTATACATATATACAGATTTATATCTTTTCCTTTTCGATTAGGCTATTTTCTAAGTATTTAATTTTTCTCGATGCTCTTGTGAATGGTATTGTTTTCCTAATTTCTCTTGCAATGAGTTCATTATTAGTGTACAGGAATGCTATTGATGCTTGTGTACTGATTTTGTATCCTGCTACATTGCTGAATTTGGTTGTTAATTCTAGGAGTCTTTTGGTGGAACTTTTGTCTCTCCTATATAGAGGATCATGTCCTCTGCAAATAATGATAATTTGACTTATGTTTTTAAATATTAGCATTGGCAGGTTGAGGGTGCATAACTGAAAGCAGGAAGACCAGCCATGAGTTTACTGCTAAGTCTAGGAGAGGTTTGGTGTGGCTTCAACTGGCATGATAGCAATAGGAGTAGACAAATGAGTTGATTATTTAATGGAGTAAAATCTGAAATAGAAGGGTTTGCCTTTTTACCCCAGCATTTCTTCCAGCTGCAGTGGAATTATGCCCTAGAATTATAGGTGAACAATTAAATCTAAGACACCATATCTATAAGAAATTTATATTTATCTACAAATAGGTAATGATAGATCCATATGTTATGTTCATTTTTGCCACTACATGTTTCATGAAAATAAAGGCTGTTTGATTTTTATTTAAGCAATATGAACACTGGTTTACAGAATATAAGAAATTTGAGGTTGTCTAAGCCCTAAGATCCAATAAATACCAAGTGCCTTCAGTAGTGATTCCAAGAGTTTTTTAAACAGAGAAAGAAAAAAAATAACAATAACAATAAAACAAAGTTTCAAAATAGGCTAGTAGGACATTAACAATAATTAATACATTGCATATTGTTGTCTTCATAGTAGTTATTCAAAGATATGGGTAAAAATATTGTCCAAACAATATTAACTTAAAACTTTATTTCAATGAACTGAGGTGTACAACTGTGTAACTACATATATAATATATTTCTTTTACCTTCTTTCTTCTTTCCTTTCCTTCATCCCAGTTTCTCTTTTCTTTTCAATAGTTTCTTTCCAATTCACAGTATCTGTTGTACATTTTGGATCTTATTTACTCGTTTAGCTTCTCACACTAGTGAGACAATACAATGTTTACACATGTGGGTCTGATTTATTTCCCTTATGAGTATGCTTTCGGGTTGCATTCATTTACCTAAAAAAGTCTCAAGTTTATTCTTCTTTATGGCTGAGTAGTGCTCCATTATATTAAAAAAAATCGTGTATTTTTATCCATTCTGCTATTGATGGGCATTTGGGTTGTTTCCAAGATTTAGCTATTACAAATTGTGCTGCTATCAACATGGGTACAAATATATCCCTTTGGTATGATGTTTTTAATTCTTCTGGGTAGATACCCAGAAGGGGAATAGCTGACTCGAATAGGACATCTGCTCCTAGCTTTTTGAGGAATCTCCATACTGATTTCCACAATGGCTGCACCAGTCTGCACTACCACCAAAAGTGAAGAAGGGTTCCTTTACTCTCACATCCCTGCCAGTATTTGGTATTGGTTGATTTCATGATGATAGCCATTCTTTCTGGAGTGAGATGGAATCTCAGTGTTGTTTCAATTTGCATCTTCTGAATGATCAATGATGCTGAACATTTTTTCATGTATGTATTTACCATTTGTATTTATTCATCTGAGAAGTGTGTACTCATCTCAGATGCTCATTTTTGGGTTGGGTTTTTGAATTTGGGGGGGTTGATTTTTTTCAATTCTGTATGTTCTAAATGTAAGTCCTTTGTCTGAGAAACAACTGGCTATAATTTTTACCCACTCTGTGAATTGTTTTTTTCACTCTGTTGGTAATTTCTTTTGCTGTGCAAAAACTTTTTAATAAGGTGAGACTCCATTTGTTGATTCTTTGTGATATTTCCCATGTGGTCTGGGTTTTGCTCATGAAGTCTCTGCCTACACCTATGTCTTCAGGATTTCTGCCTATTCCAAATGACAGTTTTGAGGAGAGAGAGCAATATCTTCCCACAGTACAATTTTCAGGAGATAAGGACTGGTTCTCAGACATTCCAGACTTCTCCACTTGCTCTACTAGATAGAAAGTTCACAAATACATTTCTGCAGCCTGTGTTTGTCTGGGCTCCAATCCTATATGTCTAACTGTCTTCTTGATGTCTTCACCGATATATAGTCACTTCAAAAATATCATAACCAAAATTAACGTCCTCTGTTCCTCCACATGTCACCTCTTTTCATTTTGATTTTCCCTCCTTTGTATGTTCTTCTATCCACTTATCATCCAAAG
The DNA here is from genome assembly GCA_004363535.1 of Dasyprocta punctata. Lineage (NCBI taxonomy): Eukaryota > Metazoa > Chordata > Mammalia > Rodentia > Dasyproctidae > Dasyprocta > Dasyprocta punctata. Next base: position 5,103 of record RJWM01017669.1, on the reverse strand, counting down.
CCATAAATGTATCATGATCCGATTCCTCTCTTTTCTTAAGAACCACCACACCTAAACCTTCAGGAAGTCCTCTTGCTTCTACTTTTAAAGTTTAACTTGGATTCTTTCAGTTTTGTCTGCCACCACTGTCACAGTCTCAGACATCTCCAAAATCATCTTTTGCCTGGACTTCTATGAAAATGTCTTACTCAGTCTACCTCTATACAGTTATCTATCTCCACCATAGCAGCGACATAAACAATATAACACATCCATCTTAAAATATAAGTAAGATTTGAACTCTCACCTACCTAAAATCCTTCAAAAGTTTCCCATTGCCCTTTAAACAGGACTTTCCACCTCAGCACTAAGTTGTTTTTTTTTTTTTCTTCTCTTATCTACTGTAAAGTGGTGGGAGGCTCCCTGGCCTCTACACACCAGCCAGTAGCAGTTTGCTCCCAGTTGTGATACACAAAAATGTTTCCAGACATTGCCAAATGTCCCCTGAAGGAGAATGCAAAATTGCTACTGTTTCACAACAATTACCCTGACTGCTTCACCCCAAAATCTTCTAATGGCCTGTGCAACTTTCCAGACGCTGAACTCTGATCACTTCTCTGATTTCAGAATGTACCATACTTGTCTGTGTGTCCCTTCAAATCAGCCACTAAAATAATCGCCTTTTTGTTCTAGGAATGTGCTGTAGCCACAGGCCTTTTTCCTTTGCATGGGCTAATCCCTCTTTTTGGAATGCTCTCCTCAAATATGTCTTTGAAGCACACCACAGTTGTTTGTGTAACATTTGCTCAGCCTTCAGATTTTAGCTTTGGCGAAGTATTTCTTGATCCACTAGACCAGTCAAGTTCCTGGCAGATACTATCTCAAGTGCTGATACACTTCTTTCTCAGAACTTTTTCTGGTTTGTGTCCCATGGGAGCAAGACCATGTCAGTGCTGGCTCACAGTGTGCCCCTGGTGCAAGCTCTAGGGTTTACAGCTTGGGTTCTTTGCCATGTGTTAGTTACATGATCTTGGAGATGTCCCTTGATTTATTGAAGATTTATTTTCCTCTTCTGCGAAAGAGAAGAGGGATCTTAGCAATAACTGGGTTATCTAACAGAAATCTTTTAGCCACATACCTAGCATGTAATAGCTCAATAAATGTTAGTTACTACTGCTATTATTATTACCAAACATTGTTATTATCATTGCCTGCAAAAACGACACCTTAGGTAATTTATAAAGAAAATGGGTTTATTTTTCTCAGAGTTGTGGAGACTGGAAAGTCTAAGCCCATGGTCTTAACATCTGCTCTTTTTCTAGTGAGGATCTTAGCTTCCAGTCCTATAAACACTGATTTCAGACTTCTGGCACCAAATTTGTGGCAGGATATATTTGTGCCATTTTAAGCCACTGCATGTTACAGCAGCAATAGAAAACTAATCCAGGTGGACTCCAATAACTTTCTGAACTAACTTGCATCTTAACAATCAAAGGATTAAATTTTAGATTAAAATCATTAACCTACTTGAAGTTTGAGCAATGTACATTCTGATTAATAGAATGTTTGGATTTATTTTATTGTTTTTTACAGGTAATATGAAATATGATGTTAAACATATTTGTGCTATCCATGTGTCCAACTATCAATATTTAATAAGAGTTGTCATTTTGCCGTATTTGCTTCAAAGCTTTTTCTATTAAAAAATAAAATATTACTTAAAAAAGTGATGTCATTCAAGTTTCCCCCTCCCTTCTCTAGAATTTGGCATTTGTAATTATAATGCACAAAGTTTTCTATTTTGATCAAGAAAAATTTCGTCATTTTCTCCTTTGAGTGCTTGTGCTTTGTGACGTCTAAGAAACCATTACCCAAACCAGTTCCTCAAAGATTTACATGTATGTATTCTCTTAAGAGTTTTATAATTTGATCTCTTAAATGTAGATCTTTGATCCATTTCATGTTTAGAGAGAATTTGTGAGTATAGTGAGAAGTAAGAGCTCAAGTTTGTTCATTTGTGTACTTTCCTCACTACATGCTTGCTCACACCCACATATATGTGTTATTACCGACTTCAGCATGAGCCCTAACTTATAAGCATCTTTGGCTTTAGATAACACCTACAAAATATAATGAACTTACATATGTCATAAATATGCTAACATCAAAATGTATGGTCTCCAGCCTTCAGGAGTAACATGTACACAGACTAAAATAAAATATACATTTTATAAGAAAGCTGCCAAGATGATATAGAATGTTGATTCACTGCAAGTATATGTGTATAACAACTGATTTTTTAATATTAATTTTGCATCATACGAACTTTCTAAGCTCACTGATAAGTTCTAGTAGTTTTCTTGTGAATTCCATTGTATCTTCTTACATGCTACCTGCAAATAAAGATAGTTTCATATCTTTCTTTCTAGTCTAGATTAGGCTTATGGTATTTAATCCCTAATTTCTCTGGCTGGAATGTCCAGTGCAGTGTTGAATAGAAGTGGCAAAAGAGTAACAGCCTGACCTTGTCCTTGATTTTTGGAGGAAAGCTTTGTTTCACCATTAAGCGTGATGTTAACTATGAACTTAAAAAATGTCCTTTATCAGCGTGAACAGATTCCTTGGTATTCTTAGTTTGCTCACTGTTTTACATAAAAGGACTTTGGACTTTGTCACATGTTTTTTGGGCACATATTGACATTAGCATGTAATTTTCCCTTTATTGTATTAAATAGAATGCATTGATTGATTACATTGATTGATCACTGATTGATTCTTATATATTAGAATTTACTCCAGTAGTGTATAATGTATAATACTTTAGTATAGCATGTTGTATTTTTTATATGCTGTTGGATTCTATCTGCTAGCATTTTGGTGAGGATTTTTGTATCTATACTGGTGAGAGATACTGACCTGTAGTTTGTTTCTGGTGATGCTTTTGTCTGCATTTGTTCTGAGGATATTATTGACTTATAGAATAGGCTGAAAAGCATACCTTTGAATTTTTGAAAAAGTTTGTTAAGGAATCATTTTATTTTTTCTTTAAATATTTGTAAGATTTCTCAAGTGAAGTCTAGCAAAGCTGGGCTTTTTTTTTCCAATTCAATTGAATTATTTGTTATAGATGTATTCAGAGTCTTTATTTCCTCTTGAGTCCATTTCTGTAGCTTTATTATCCTTTCCAAATTTGTCTATTTCTGGCCAGGCATGGTGGTGCATAGCTGTAAGCTCAGTACTCTGAGGTCACAAGTTGGAGCCCAACCTGGGCAATTTAGCAAATTAGAGACTCTGTGTCAAAATGAAACAGTAAGGGACTAGGAATGTAGTTCAGTGGGAAAGCCCTGAGTTCAGTCCTTAATGCCAGAAATCCAAACAAAACAAAACAAAATAAAAAAACAAATCGTTCATTTCACGTACTTTAAATTTTTGGCATGGAATTGTTCATAGTATTTCCTTCGAATCCTTTTATTTTTAAAAAATGGGTAATGATATCCTTCTTTTGTTTTTTCTTTACTTTGTTTCCAGTGCTGGAAATCAGAACCTAGGACTTCACACAGTAAGCAAGCACTCTCACCCTGAGATATATCCGCAACCTGCCATAACCTGCTTGTAATGTTGATTTTATGAGTTTGTCCTTTTTTTTTCCCCTTGGGCAATATAGCTGAAGGTTTGCTAATTTTCTTTGTTATTGTAAAGAACTAATTTTTGCTTTTATTATTTTTTTTGCTGCCCACTTCATTAATTTCTTGTTTACTATTTGATGCTGAATTCTTCTAATATTTAATTTAATTCCTTAGCACCTTAACTGTACTTTGGGTTTATTTTAAGGTAATTTTTTCTTTTTTTCTTTTTTCTGTGCTGGAAATCACACACAGGGCCTTGTACACACTAAGTAAACACTCTATCATTGAGCTGCATCCCCGGCCCCATCTCTCATGTTCAGTAAAGGTATTTATAGTTGTAAGACTTCCTCTAAGCAGTTTTTGTTGTGTTCCCTCAATTTTTGTTGTTCTTTTGTTTCCATTCATCTTGGAGCATTATCTTTTGTGATATTTTCTTTGATCATTTCTCGACTTAGGATCATATGGTTTGGTTTATATGTATTTGTAATTGTCCCAAATTACCTTCTTTCACTGATATCTCCTTTCATTTCATTGTGGTCAGAGGACATACTATTTGATCTTAATCTTTAAGAATTTTTCAGGGTTTATTTTGTTGCATGTGCACTTAGAATATGTATTCTGTTATGTTGAGTAGCGTGTTGTATAGATATTTTTCAGGTCCCTTTGTTTTGTCGTGTAATTCAAATCTTCTATTTTGTCATTAAGCTACCCGTTATTGTTCTATTGATCTAATCTGGTTGTGGTATGCATTATTGCATTTGAGGTTTGTATTGAATTCTCCAACTGTTATTATTGAGCCATTTCTCCTTTTAATTCTATAACTCTGTAAGCTTTATTTTATGCATTTTGGACCTGTGTGTTAAGTGCCTGTATGTTTATAATTGTCACGTCCTCTCTAGTAATTAACTCCCTTATCGCTATGAAGTGTACCTCTTTCTTGCTAGTGCATATTTTGTCTTAAAGGCCATTATGTCCAATATTAGTGCAGCCATTTATGCTCTTTTTTCTTATATCCACATAGTAAATCTGTTTTACAAAACTCTACAATTTAACCAATGGCTTGTAGCAATCCAGACTTCTGAAAAAGTTGACTTTTTAAAATGTTATTCGTTTTTTCACTGTTTTTGAAAAGAAATTTCAGAGATCACTACTTTGGTCTTTTTCGTGATATCACCACTTGACTCATTATCATTTTATACTTTCGTAAGTATCAAGTTTTGAGAGATTTTTGTTACTAACTTTGACATGATTTCATCATAATCTGAGTATACAGTCTATATGAATAATATTCTCTTGATAATTGATGCAAGTTTTTCTTTTAACTTGGAATTTTAGAATTGCAAGGAATCATAGTAAACTGAAGTTTAAATAGAAACCATTTAAATTTCATCCTTGGCTGAAGATGTTTCTCTTTTTATCTTTCTTTGTGATATATTTTTTTTTAGTGCTGAGGCTAGAACCCAGAGCCTAGCACGTGCTGAACAAATGCTCTGTCACT
>RJWM01017668.1:0-42633 GCA_004363535.1 Dasyprocta punctata | reverse complement strand
GAGGTGTGCCTTCCTGTTCCTGGAGGTGGTGAGGGGGTCAGCGGCAGCGGGAAGGCGTACAGTGAGTGCAGATGGGAGTTTGGGGAAGCGGATTTATAGAAAGACAAGAGTGAGAGCCTGGAGGGGGGAAAATCCTGGCTGAGTCCCGAGCAAGTTTCTCCTGGGTGAGCGCCAGCCACGCTACAGTGCAGCCTTTTAAAAACTGCACTACCTCTTTGCCATCTGGTCAGTGGTCCACTAGCCTTAGTTGGCACCAGATACCTGAAGCTGCAATTGTATATTCCCCACCCCTCTGGCACCAGGTCTCATTGCCAGGGTATGCTGAAAGAGGCGGAGCTGTTTCTGGGGTCAGATTAGGTGTGGGGGAGGGGGCCGTCGGGCTGGGCAGGCTGCTGGGCAGGTGCGGAAAGGCAAGCTTGTGCTCAGGATGTGACTGGGTCCTGGCCAGCGTGGGGGACTTAAATAGTGGGCCCAATCATTAATCCTTATCATTCACAACTCGAGAGCTGGATGGCGGGCTCTCCAAGAATTCAAACATTTGCCTGGACTACTGTGCCTAGCCACAGCCCTGGGGGTGGGGGTGGGGAGGAATTGGCAGGAGAGGCAAAAGACCCCAATTGGGGGGAAAGTAGGGGATGCCAACTGCTCACCTCTGCCTCTGCCCCTCAGCTGGCCACTGCGAGCTGGTCAACCCCTGGTGCAGCCTGGTGACCCTCACTGCCCACCTGAAGCATAAGGGGCAGGTACCCCCAGATGGTAAGGAGATGGGAAGTGGTCTGGGGAGAAGGGGCTTAGAACCCCAAGGCAGGGGTGCCAACACTGCCCATCTTCTCGCCTTGCCCTCCAGCAACCATCGCCCTTCTGGCTGAGGATGGGCACCTGGTGAGCCTGAGTGAGGACCTGGAGGAGGGGATTTCCCCAGCCCCTTCCACAGGCAGTCCCCTGCTGCAGGAGCGAGGGACCTATGTTCTCGTGCAGATTATAAGTAAGTGGAGCTCAAGACTGTCCCCTGCAGCAACACTGAAATGTAAGAGAAGAGCAGTCTACAGACAACCCAAAGCCCCACCCAGTCCCCTACTGTGGCCAGGACCTAGTTCCAACCCGTTCTTACCCAGTACCCTGTCCTGTCTCCCTTGCCCAGGCCAGCACAGATCCAGAATAAAAGGTAGGCTGGGGACCATCAGGCTAGTCAGGGATCCTTTGTCTCTCCATAATCCACAGGAGAAGATGGAGCCCCCACCCGCTATGAGTCCCTCCTGGAGAAGCTGGATGACTGGTATCCTGAGCTAGCAGGTGAGTGTCAGGACAGAGCCCCAGGGAGAGGGCACACCTGCTCTCTAGTCTCTACCAGCAGGGCTTCCTGGACCTTCCAGAGGAACTGCGCTGCCTGTCAGGCCTCCCAGCCACAGGCAACAGCAGGAGGAGACGCATGGGCAATCGGCGTGGCCAGCAGGAGCAAGGCACTCCTTCAAGGTCCCGGAGAGTGGGCTCGCTGCCGTCCAAGACCCGCTAGCTGGGGCTGGGAGCCCATTGTGAAGAAGGTATGGATGCCCAGAAAGACACAGGCTAAAGTGGAATCCCTTCCCAAGGGATAGACATGTATATGCAGAGGCAGACCCTCAACCAACCCCACATACATACCCCTAAGATGCAAGACACTATACCTTGAGATGGTCCCACCTTGCTGGAATGTGAGCCCCTTAAGGCAACAAAGTCCTCAGTGCTTAGGTGTAGAACAGAGCATGACACATAGTAGGGGCTCAATGCACAGCACAATGCTTGCCTACCATGCACAAGGGGCTGGATTAGATCCCCAGCATCACTGTGTGCGTGTGCGTGAGGGAGCTAGGAATATAGCTCAGTGATAGGGCACTTGCCCAGCATGTGTGAGGCCCTGGGTTTCATCCCCAATACAAGGAAAAAGTGCTTGATGAAGCAGTCTGCGCAGGGTTCACATGGCCTACTCCTCTGTTCCAGCAGGCCCTGTGACTTGGCACACTATAGCCGAGCAGCCAAGCCACCAAGGGTGGTGGCTCTGACCTCTGTCTCATGTGATCAGGTGCAAACTGACAGCAACCCAGCAGACGTCCTCTTGCGGAACCTGGAATTACTAAGAAGTTGCATCAGCAAGAGGGGCAAGGTCACATACATGTGAGGCTGGGGGGAGGGGGGATAAGATGTGGGTGAGGATAATGGGATACAGAGGCAGAAACAATAAGAGTGAGAGACCTGAGAGGCGGAGACAATGGGCTCCTTCCTGGACAGCAGTCTCCAGAGTCAGATGGCCTTGGTGTCACCTGCTAATGCTTTTATCACCTTACTTTGGGCTCCCCAAGGTGGTCTGCCCTTGGCTAGCCACAGTGCACATTACAGTGGGGCTCCTCCCAGCCCACCACAATGACACATCCATTTCCATGACCAGCTAGGGTGCTCTTGGCAGACAGGCCAGCAAGAGGGCACAAGAGGGCTGTGTTCTAAAATAAACACTTTATTTAATTTAATTATATGTTTGTGTCTTGGGTTATCTGTGGGGTAAGAAACCCCATCCTTACTCCCAATCCCAGGTACAATCTGTCGTCAGGGTCCGGCTGTCGGTGAGGGAATGGGGTGGGTGCAAAGTTGTGGCCTGGGAGCCATGTCACAGCTGACGCATGAGTCCACAGCGGCCTCTTCAGGGCAGAGAGCTCAGACCTGTGGGGTTGGGGTGCACAGGCTGGTGGTCACTCTGCAGGTACAAGAAGAAGGTCTACCTCTCCCCCAAAAACCGCCCTGGGCCAGAGTCTATTTGCTCACCGTGGTTGTACTTGCACTGCTTCAGGGCTTCACTGAAGCCTTCACACAGGGACAGGTCGCTCTGAGTGGTAGAGCAGTCCAGGAACTGTCTGATCTCATAGGAGCAGGGCCCCATCTGTAGGGGCTGGGGGGCAGCACGGACAGGGGCCTAAGGAGACATTGCAAGAAGCAACAGGGTCAGCTCAGAGTTGGGACCCACCTGTGGGTGCCTCTCCCCAATTCCCCAGTCTGGATGCCCAAGTGTCTAAAGTAGGTTGAATGACCCGGGGCCTATCTGGTCCTGTCTAACCTCTGCTGTTCCATCTATGAAACAAGGTAAGCTAGCAGCCTGCTCACGGCCACTCAGCAGAAGCAAACAGATTTTCCTGGTGCCCAAAATGGGCATGTTAGGCAGCTGCAGGGGGAAGAGAAGGTTCTAGAAAACCCTGTACTCTGCATATAGTCTCAAGAGCATGAGCCCCACCCCCACAAGTTCTAGCACCTTCTTGGCTCAGCCACACTGATTCTCACAGCACTGACCCAGCAGCATTTGGATTTGGCTCAGGACTGGCAAGGCCCCAGTGAGGGACAGGTCATCAAGGAACAGGCATCATGATCACACACTACCCTTTACCCTTGGGCCAGGCAACTACATACTGGACCTAAGTGTGACAACAAAGGCTTGGGAAAGTCAACATTCCTCTCTCCCACTAAAGTTAAGTGACCCTGAGCCAGGGTTTCACCATTTTTAAGGACTGGTTGGTGTTCGTCCCTGGAAGCCCGGGAGCCTTGGCCTCAAGGAAGAGGCAGGGAGAGCGAATGATACTGAGCTCAACAGCAAAGTGAGGCATAGCACCCTCCTTAGTTAAAGTCCCCGGCCTGCGGGCACGCGGAATACACCAGGCCACTTCAGTGGCCTTCAGGAGTCCCGCTTCATTTGTCCTGGCCCTGCTGCTCACCTGTTGGGCAGCAGGTTGAGTAGGCTCCGAGCTTCCCCCACTGAAGGCTCCGGTCAGGGCGCTGCCCATGACATGTCCCACAGCTGAGCCCACGGCCACCCCAGCGGCGGTGGTTGCCATCTGTGCCATGAGGCCCGGCTGGCCCGATGGAGCGGGTGCCGGGGTGGCTGCCGAGGGCGGTGGGTGCGCCGGAGGGTGGGCGGAAGTTGCGGCCGGGCGGCTGCAGGGGTAGAAAGAGGCAGGGTTCATCTTTGCCAGCCTCCAGGGGTTTGAGACGCCTGCAGTTCCTGGAAAAGACCCATCTTCTCCAGAGAATGTGAGCGAGCTCGGTCTTAGAAGTGGGGTTCCGGCACCCTCCCCCCACCAAGATGGCGCTATAGCAACCAAGGTCACCCTGTGGATGTCCTTGGAGGACAGCCCACGCTTCCCTAGCTCCGGACCCACGGGACCCCGGGTCTTCCTCACACCTGGCTGGCCGGGCGGCCGCGCTGCGGCTTCCCCGAGGCATGACAGAATCCAGACGAGACGAGCTGCGCACGGACAGTGACGGCGTCTCTATCCTTCCTACGGTCAGACGCTGCAGCGCTCTCACGCTCCAGCAAGGGGGCGGGGCGGGGCTTCAAGGACACGCCCCCTGGAGGCGGCACTCTTCCTAGCCCTTCCCTGGTTCCCATACCGCGGGTTCTCCCTCTTTCTGTATCCCGTCTCAGCTGGAAAGAGGACCTTGCGCCCTCCCCACGCCTGGCCCAACCTATGAGGACCTTGCGGACACTGGCCATTGTCGCAAATCGCCGAGGACTGAAGCAGGGGCGACAAGATCAAGTCTTTTTGTCAGAAGGACCACGGCGAGGGGCAGGGAGGGAAACAGATGGAGGAAGAAGGTCGGTCTTCACACCCTGCTCCTGCTCGCTGGAGTTTGCCACTACCGCGTGGTCTCAGTTTGGGGTGAACTAAAGTGAGGAAGCCCTGCAGCGACCCATCCCAGAACTCCCGCTAGGGGGCGTCCAGACACTTCGTTGACTTCTGGGATCGGACAACCTAGAGCAGAGTAGGTGGGGATGCGAGGAGGCTCCGCTGTGCGAACTCCAAAGGGCCCACCCTACCTGTCCAGTTGGGATCCCAGATGCAGCGGCGGACCCTGACAGCGCTTATGCGACATTCAGGCCATGTGTCTATCCCAAATACTGTCTTTAACCTGAGTACCTAGAAGTGCTTGCCCAGCAAAGGTCAAATTTAGCATAGGTTTGAATTCTTAGGTCTCAGGACTTTTTTTTTTTTTTTTAAATCCAGGGCAGTCACACTGACCTACATCCCCAGATCTTTATTTTGATACAAGGTCTCACAACGTTGCCCAGGTGGGCTCGAACTTGTGATCATCCTGTCTCAGCCTCCCAGAGTGCTGCAATTACAGCACAAGCCATTGGGCCAGGGCCTGAGGCCTTGAGATTTTACCACCTTGGTTCCAGGCCAAGGTGATGATAAAGGTGCGAATTTAGAATGCTTCCCTGCCTTTCAGGAACTTGAAGTTTTTAATGTTTTTTCCCCTGGGTGACTTTGCCATACCTATATTATGACCCTTCAGTGGGGTGGGGAGAGACCCTGACTTCCTTCCCCTCCCCTGTGCAGTCTGGTGTACTAGAGGAGGCTGCCTAGCACCAAGAAACCACGAAGAGGAAAAGCATCTGAGAGAGGGGACTTGGTCGCCAAGTGGGGAGCAGAGGTCTCTTTAGGAAAGGGAGGGAGGAAGTGCAGAGACAGTTGGACAGCTGAGTTAGGATGGGCTGTGCCTGGTGGCACTCAGTTATGAGCGTGCAGAGCTTTTCCCAACCACACACACTGTTCACAAAAGTCACACGCACTCTTGCATTCTTATATTTACTCCTTTCCGCCAGCTGGTGCAGCAGGGACCTCCCCTCCCCAGTCCTCTGTTTTCTTCTCTCTGAAGTGAGGGTTACCATACTTCTCAAGCATGGGCTTCCTAGTGAGATGTGTGTGTAAAGGGTGGGCCATAGCCTCTTTCAGATGTGCCAGGCATGCTCCAGCCCTACTCTTTTGCTTGTGTAGTTCCTGCCCTCCAAGTTCCTATTGGCCAAATAGAACCATCCTGCCAGGCTTATCAGGATCCTCCTGCAAGAAGCACTCTGTGATCAGCCCAACTAGCTAAATGCACTGTTGGTAGGTAATGGTGTTCCTGCCTGAGGATCTGCATTGGGATGGTTGTTCTTTGAGCTCCTGTGGCTGGTGGCCTGCAGGTTCCACAAAGCACAGCAGTGCACTCCTGAAGGCACTCAAGGCCATTTAAAGTAGTTAAATAAATGAATGTTTAATTTGTGTATCAAAAAATGTATAAATAGGTCACCCAACTCAGTTTTTTTTTTTTTCCGGCACCAGGGATTGAACTCGCAACCTCACGCCTGTCAGACAGGTGCTTAGGTCACTGAGCCAAACTCCTGGCCCTGGTTTTTTGAGACAGGGTCGCACTGTGTAGCTCAGGCCAGCCTTGCACTCGCATTGTAGCCCAAGCCGGCCTCGAACTCACAACGCTCCTCCTACCTCAGCCTCCCGAGTGCTGGGATTAAAGGCGTGCGCCACCACCAACTCAGTTTTAAATGTTTTTAAAATTTGAACAGTATTGCTAAAGGGTGAAGCAGATACTGAAATCCTCACCTTAAAAAGTGAGGCACATAGCCTGATCATGATAGCACACACCTGTAATCCCAGTTGAAACAGGAGGATTGCCATGAGTTCAAGGCCACCCTGGGCTACATGGTGAGTTCAAGGGCAGCCTGAATTATAGAACAATGCCCTGTCTTAAAAAAAAAAAAGGCATACACACAAAAGAAAGGAAAAAAGATTAAAAATAAGGCATAGCTTACTTTTTAAAAATGTAATCACAGGGCCAGGGACATAGTTCAGCAGTGCAGTACTTGCCTGGCAAGCACGAGGTCCTGGGTTCAACTCCTGGCACCCCACCCCCCAAAAATTCCTAGCACTCTGGGAGGCTGAGGCAGGAGGATTGAAGCTTGAAGACCAGCCTTGATGGACAACTTAGCAACTTTTTTGGATACTGTCTTAAACTAAAAATAAATAAACAAACAAATAAATAAGGACTAAGAACATATCTCAGTGCAGAGGTCATGGGTTTAATCCGCAGTACCACACACACACATACACTCAAACTGAGGCACGAAAAGAAATGCAGCCTCTAGGTCCTAAAACTCACGCTGTCTTGTCCCTCCTCGTCCTCTAGGGGTCTCTGTGGAGTCTTCTTCGAGAGGCGCGCCCTCCCCTTGCCTCTCTGGGCCCAAACTGGAAGACCACAGCCTCACCTCCCTCACAGCCTTTATTGCCTAGATGGAAGAGAGCCACTGCCTGGGTTTCTACTCTGGAGGGTTGCCGTGATGAGGCAGATTGCCCGGTGTGGTGGGTAGGGAAAAGGCCCTTCATCACTGGGGTGCACAGCAGGATTGGGCATGACCTCCCATCAGAGACTGGAAGATCCCTTCTAGAAGGTAGACACTACCCTTCCTTTGATTCTCACTTCCTCTCCTTCATGTCACAGATGGCTGGTTCTGAGCGATCCAGAAGAGCGTGTTGGGCCCTGGCCAGGGAACAACCTGGCCCTCCAGTGCCCTACTTGGACACTTGTCTAGGTTCTACAGCCCTCTTCCCCCAGCACCCCAGCACCCCAGCACCTCTGCATCTCCAGATCTATGCTTGCCTCGGGTATGGAAAAGCCTGGCCCCTCCCTCTCAGAGCCTCAGTGTTTCCTATCTATAAATTGTCTCTGTTCCAAAGTGAGGGACTGGTCAGCCACTGCCCTATGCCTGAGTTTACCCTGGGACATATTTTACTATCTTTCCTCACAGATGGATCGGCTGGCTTGGAGGATTGGGAGAACTTGCCCAAGAGTAGGACCACCTGTCGAACAGAAGGTCGGAGGTCAGACCACAAAGGAGACTTTGACGGGTGATGAGCCCTCCAACGGTGGGCATAGGTTTCGGGGAGGAATGAAATCTGACTCCTGATTCACCAGGTCTAAGGCTTTGGAATGCTCAGCACACGGCGGGGAAACTGAGGCCCAAAGAGGCACCGGCTGGTCAGAGTTACACCCAGCATCAGAACTCCTAGGATTGGAGCTTGGTCCACCTCAGGACCCGACCGGTCTCCAGCACCGGATTCCAGCGGGTCCAGCCCCTCCCGAACCACCTCCCCCAGCTAGGCCACCGCTGCCGGGAGAATTTAGAACAAAAGGCGGCGGGGGGCGGGACCGGGGCGGGCTGGGGGCGGGGCGGAGGCTATAAGGGGGCCGCTGCCCGGCGCGGCCCAGCAGGCCCAACAGTCCCGGGGCGGATGGCTCGGGCGGCCGGGCTCCGCGGCGCTGCCCCGCGCGCCCTCCTACTCCCGCTGCTCCTGCTGCTGCCGCCGCCGCAGCCACTAGCCCGTGCCAGGCCGCTGGTGAGTGCCCGCCGCCGGCCTGCAGCTCCTCCCCGAGGGAGGGTTGGGCCCACCGGTCGAGCTGAACCCACTGGGGCGCCCCGGGTGGCCTGGCGCGGCTGGTAGCAGAACCGGCTTCTGGGTCCTTGTGGGTGTGATAGTGAGCTTCCCGTCCCCAGAGGTGTGTAAATGGGGTCTGCTCGGGAATCGCTCGGGCTGGTGAGGCAGGACTCCGCCTGGACCCACGCCCCCTCCCAGCGTGGGGACCTCCTCTTCGTGCCCCAGTCGCGGATGCCGGGATGTGTGTTGGGAGAGGCAGTAGAGGGAGTAGTTACAGGGCCTCTCATTCATGACAGAGACAAAGCCGAGCAGGTCCCGGGCAGGTGTCAGCCTCCAGGTGTGTGGCCACAAAGAGCACACCTCCAGGTGTACAGCCGGGCAGAGGATAAAGGAAGAGCTGGGGAGGAGAGCCAAAGCTCTGGGGAAAATGATGTGTGTGTGTGTGTGTGTGTGTGTGTGTGTGTGTAAGAGATGCCGCCCCCTCAGCACCTGTGGGAGACACGTTTGGGAGACTTGAAACCAGGGGACCATGAGTGTGAGTGATAATGTGTGTGATCATCAGGTGGGAGTCAGGAAGAAAGGGGTGGGTGAGATTCTCAGAAGGCAAAAGGTTGGAGAGAGAAGGGAGAAGGAGAAAAGAGAGAGCACAGAGAGGAGGCACTGTCACGGGCTTTAGGTACCATCACAGGGATAGCTCAGCATGGCCTGGGGCCAGAACCTGGACCACTGCAGGCCTGAAGGCATCTGGAGGTCTGGCCCACTCTGCCCCACAGTTGAAGTGTCCAGCCAGGTGACAATGGGTGCAAGAGGGTGTGACAGCCTGCTCAGCCATGCCTGCTCTCACGGGCCAATTTTGCCTGCCATGGGCTATGGAAGAAGGGGCTGGCTAGAAAGATGGAGGAGAATGGATGTTCCCTGGCCCCTCTTAGTCCCCTAGAACTTAGACCACAGTAAGGAATCACCCTGGGTAGCAGCTGAACCTATGGGTTGGGGAATTGGAGAGATCTGCGTTTGACCCACGTGACACCAGGTAAGCAGTAAGCAGTCTTCCCCCTAGGAATCTTTGCTCTACCTGTAATGAGAGGATGGGGCAGGAGGGGCTAACAGCACCTACTGCTGAGCCTTGAGGATTAAATGAAGCAATGCCAGGTATGCTGGAGACACTGTCACCTGCGGCTGCCACTCTGATGCTTGTGCAGGGTCAGTGCTGGGATTAGGGGCTGGTTGGGGTGGAGGGGTTCTGAGCCAGTCTATTGTCTATCCCTGCAGAGGCGCAGGGAGCATTTGGGGTCGCCTCCAGCATGTTTATCCCTAGGCTATCGTCAGCAGGGCCAGAAGAACTCTGTAAATATTTATCCATCCCAGTTCCCAGCTTTCAGGGTTGATGAAAGCTCGGAGACCCAGTGGGACAAAGCTGCTTTCCTTCCTGGAGCCAGCAGAGGGGGTGGGTGGAAAGGGGCTGTTACAGGCTTGGAGAAGATGAATATGTATGCATGGGTGGGCAGGTTACTTGACATCTCTGAACCTCAGATGGGCATGATGCTTCACAGAACCACCTGGTAATGCTCTCTATCTTCTTCACAACCTGACAAAGTTCCTTCTCCCAGTGTTGCCTCTTACTGACAGCAAAAGGGATAGCTATGGTTAATTGTCCCCATTGGAGTGAAAGCAAAGTAAGGCCCAGAAAGGGATATAACTAACCTGGTCTTATACAGTTTAGCCTGGGGTCTTCCCTTATCTCCCCTCTACCCTTTACCTCCTGCTTTCTGGATTAGAAGTTGGCTCAGAGGCTGACCTTGAGTCTCTGAGCTTAACTAAGACTGGGTCAGCCAAGAAATTCCTTGAGTGTGTCTGTGACTATGGGGTTGGTGGCTGCTGGGGGGGGGGTGTCTTAGCTGGTCTGTTGTCTGTCCCAGCAAACACGCAGGGAGCATTTGGGGTTGCCTTCAGCCCTGGGGGCAGGGCACAGTGAGCAGGCACCTAGAGTGGGGAGCCCAAGGGAGGCTACTGACTGAGGAAGAGGGAATGCACTAGAAGCAGAAATGTTTCTCAGGAATGTGGGCTTGGGAAATAAGCCAAGAGCTGGGGGGTAGGAGTGAGGGAAAGCCCTGGAGAGGGGAGGCATGAGCCCCAAGTCTGAGCCCAGCTTTTGCTTGAGTTGCTTTATGACCCTGGACAAAGTTCTCAATCTCTCTGGATTCTTTTTCATGCTCTTGGAAATAGGGTAATGGTTGCTCCGCTAACTCCTCAGGGCTGTAGATGAGGACCATGCCCACCAGTCCACCTCACTGGATCCAAGTAGTCCTGGGAGGGCCAAGAATTTGGGAGAGTGTGTTCCAAAGTCTGGAAAGGAAGGATCTACAGGGGCAGGGAGCAGGGCCAGATAAGAGTGCTTTTCTGTGCCAGATGCCAGAGTGGGCACAACAGAAAGATATCACTTAGCTGTTTGTCATGGGAACATCCCCATTTGAGAGATGAGGAGGTCAAGGCTGAAACAAGGCAGTGACTTGCCCAGTGTCACAGTGGCATCGAACTAGGCTTTCAGAACCTCAGAGCTTGGCTCTGTGCTGCACTGAGAGTGCCATCCGTGATACAGGGGTCTGACTGAGGACTTGAATTCTCATGGAGGAAGGAGAGGAAGGCACAGTAAGGTGTGCATCCATTATCTTCTCTCCCTTCATGGCCAGCTGCACCAGGATTCACTAGGGAGCAGAGGAGAAAAGAGATTTCTGGCATAAATAGAGCTGGCAGGCTGGTTCTGGGCTGTTAGGGGTTCCCAGGGGACCAGACCCCTTGTAGGCTTGGGGGAAAGAATCTGTTTATCCTGTAGGCTGGAGTGAGTGGGCAGGCCCTTGTATTTAGTCACACAGACTAGTGTCCAGACTCTCAATGTGAGACCTCAGATAAGCATCATCCCCACATTATGGCATGAGGCTGTGGGGCTCACTGAGCCCATGCACAATGTGCTTGGGAAATAGCAGGTGCTTAATAATTTCCCATTCCTTCTCTTCTGCCATAAAGATGAGGTCAGCCTGGGTCCCTCCTCCAGGGAATAGATAAATCTCCAAGAACAAAGCAGGCAGCAGGGAGTGGGTAGCTTAGGAGCTCAGAGGGTCTGTACCCTGCAAGATGTTATCTGAGCAAGTTGCTCCACTTCTTCATCAGAAAAATGGACACAGTGATGGTGGAATTGGCAAGAGGTTCTATCCTGGGTACTAAAAGCATGTGGGTGCAGCTGTGGGCAGGGTCCTAGTCCACCACATTGACAGGTACTTATTAACATGTAGCCCAGAATCAGCGGGAACCACAACCTAGGAGGCTGTGCTGTACCAGGAAACCATGCATTCAGCAGTCCCTGAAATTAAGAGGAAATTGGTCTAGGACCTCACGGCCCAAGCAACTCTAAGTACCCCTGATGGTCTAGAAGTCTCTTTCATTGTGGAGCATTCTTAAAAGTTGAGTCCTCAGCTCTGGAACTTAGAGCTCCTGATTTGAGCCCTGGAGCCTGGGAGAGTTGCCAGGGGCTGAGGTTGAGGGTGGAGTCTGAATGGCCAGGCTCCCACCCCAAATATGGCTATGGGAAGGCTGCAACCACCCAGATCAGGCAGGCCCAGACCAGACAGGTGCCAAGTGTCTCTGCAAACAGTATGGCTTCATCCCTTTTCTCCAGCCTAGGAGAATACTTGGTTTTTGTGTACTATCTCAGTCCAGGTCCTTGCCTTTGGCCTGGGGCATCAGAATCCTTACCTGGCCCTTCCATTTCATTCCTGGGTAACCTCTCTGAGCTTCTGCTTTTTTCATGCTTGAGAACAATGACTTCTTCCCTGGGCACTTGCAGAGGCTGGGAGGATACATCTTAGGTCAGAATTGGGGCTTGGGCAGGATGGGCCTAGATGTCTGGTAACTGGCTGACACCCCGCCACCACTGCCTGAAAGGAGCAGGCACATCACAGATCTAACTGCCACCATGTGCCCAGCCCTGACAGGATGTGAACAAAACCATGTGTGCTAGAAATCAGAGCTCATGGGGCTGGAGGTGTCACTCAGTGGTAGAAAACATGAGACCCTGGATTCAATCCCCAGCACCCCCTCTAAGAAACGAAATCGGACCTCGGTTACTAGATTCCCTTCTCAGATGCCTGAGCCTGTGCTAAGTGCTCAACATACACCATCTCCTCAAATCAGCACTGTTGGGGTGGGATTATTACCACCCCTTGTTTGTCAAGTGACAAACAAGGCCACATAGTAGGGCTGTGGCCCATCCATGCCAGGGGAGAAGCATGGAGCATCCTGGGCAGGAGAAAGGGCAGAGGCTGTTTATATAACTGGGGGCTGGGTGTATCTGAGCTCAGTGGACATCTGAATAAAGGGAGGTGGAACTAAGTTTGCTGAGAGCTGGTGGAGAGAGCAGGAAGAGCTTGTCTGGTATATCCTTGGCAGGTTTTTTGGGGTCCATTTTGAGTATATATGGAGAGCACAGTTGGGGGCTCATAGGCTCACAGTCTCCATCCAGGCCACACTGGCCTGAGCAGCTAAGGTTGGTGACAGTCAGGGAAGGGAGGAGGAGAAATCTTGATGCCTTGGAACAAGGTGTCAGGAAACCAGTGTCAGCCTAAGGCCAAAAGGCCCTGCTATGTACACGTGCCTCTGCCAATCACCCAGTTTGCCCAGTGACACGGTGGACTGGGGCTGTGTGTGGTGCTGATGAGCCGTGCATCTAACCAGGGATCATGAGCACCTGAGATCTAACATAGTTGTTGTATCCTCTTTCTTTCCCAGGACACCCACTACCACCATCTTGTGAGTAGGGGGCAGCAGCCCTGGCATGCAGCTCTATCTAGTAGCCTGACATCTGCTTCTGCTGTGCAGGAGGCCCCCAGGCCTGCTGGTGGCCCCAGACCTCCACGCTGTGGTGTGCCTGACCCACCTGATGGGCTGAGTGCCCGCAACCGGCAGAAGCGCTTCGTGCTGTCTGGCGGGCACTGGGAGAAGACAGACCTCACTTACAGGTAGGGGCCAGAGGCCATCAGAGCAGGACTGTGTGTCTGTGTGAGAGCCTGCTGCCCTTACCCTTGCTTCCTGAGACACATGCCAGGGCTTGATCTACATAGCTAACAGACCCATTCATGCGCTCCCAGCTGTCCGTGGACCAACAACCTGACCACTGGCTAAGACACACACGTAGACCCATGCCCTCTGGCAGCACAGAGGCCATCATCTATCATCATCCAGAGAGTTTTGGCATATGCCTAGAGACAGGTGTTTCTGTAAAGACCACCTTTACTGGGCTGTTTTTGGGACACCATGAGAAACAGCCTTGTCTTTCCAGGTATGATGGTCAAAATCTACCATCCCAATTTAGGCCATGTGTAGCTGTAAACCATGGGGAACAGGGATAGGGACGAGCCTACTCTTCACTGATGGCTTGGGATGCTCCTGGACAGGTGATTAGGAAGCTGAGACTTAGCCTGGGAGACAGGAATGGTCTAGTGTCACACAGCATTGTTGCGGCCTTGGGACTTCCTTAGGTGGGGAGCTGGAAATAAAGATGAGGCTTAAGGACCCATGGTCTCCCCACAGTGAATAGAACTGTCAGGTCTCAGGACTCATGGTCCCATGTTCTTTCCACTACATGCAGAACTGTATACATCTAAATACACACAAACCGACACAAAAGTGCACCCACATGGCCAGGGAGACTGCCTGGCTACACCTGAGGCCCAGAGCACACCTGACCCTGGCCCTTGCATACACACGCATATTGGTTCTTTCACCATCGGGGGCTTCCCTGCCCCAAGGTCAGACTCCTTGTCTCCCCCAGAATTCTCCGGTTCCCATGGCAGCTGGTGCGGGAGCAGGTACGGAAGACAGTGGCAGAAGCCCTACAGGTATGGAGCGAGGTAACACCACTCACCTTCACCGAGGTGTATGAGGGCCGTGCTGACATCATGATCGACTTCACCAGGTGAACCTGCAGCCTGGGACCCCACCGGGAACAAATCCCACTTCCAGCAGCCACTGACTCTGCCCTCACCCACCCACAGGTACTGGCATGGGGACAACCTGCCTTTTGATGGGCCTGGGGGCATCCTGGCCCATGCCTTCTTCCCCAAGACCCACCGAGAAGGGGACGTCCACTTCGACTTTGATGAGACCTGGACTATTGGGGACAACCAGGGTATGGCCTGGCAACCCATTTCCAGATGGGACAACTGGAGATTATAGAGAATGGGCATTTGCCATGGTCCCTGAGCTGGAATCTGGAGTCTGGGAGGTGTGGCAGGGTGAGGGGTGCTGCTGACCCACCTCCCTTTTCCAGGCACAGACTTGCTGCAGGTGGCAGCTCATGAATTTGGCCACGTACTGGGGCTGCAACATACAACAGCAGCTAAGGCCCTTATGTCCCCTTTCTACACCTTCCGCTACCCACTGAGCCTCAGCCCAGATGACCGCAGGGGCATCCAGCACCTATATGGTCGGCCGCGGCTGGCCCCCACCTCCAATGCCCCAACCCTGGGACCCCAAGATGGAATAGACACCAATGAGATTGCACCATTGGAGGTGAGACTTGGGAGGGTAGAAAGAGAGGAGGTGAGGCCCTATCCAAGTGACCCCCTCAACTCCTGCTGGCCTCTGTGGCTCCAGTGAGGCCTCTCTTCTGGCTCCTCTTTCCCACCCAAGCCGGAAACTCCACCAGATGTCTGTGAGGCCTCCTTTGATGCTGTCTCCACCATCCGAGGCGAGCTCTTCTTCTTCAAGGCAGGTTTTGTGTGGAGGCTGCGTGGTGGCCGACTACAGCCTGGGTACCCTGCACTGGCCTCTCGCCACTGGCAGGGACTGCCCAGTCCTGTGGATGCAGCCTTTGAGGATGCCCAGGGCCACATTTGGTTTTTCCAAGGTAAGTGAGTTTTGAAAAGCAGCTCAAGAGACTTCCTGGAGCCAGGAATGTCAAAACCAAGGGTAGCAATAGATAATTGGCTCTCCAGGGACAGAAGCAAATGGAGAAGTTGCCCTGAGAGCTCAGAGCCAATGAGAGCATGGCTCACTTCTTGGTCACAGCTGGGAGGCTCCCAAGGAGGTGACTCTTGAGATCAGAATAGTACTGAAGGTATTGCATACTTAGGCACCGTATGTGTTGGTGCACTCTAGCCTCAAAACCACCCATTCGGTGTGGGGTTCTAGAGGTGATGAAGTGAGTCACTTGAGGGTGCAGCTTGGAAATGTACAGCAGGGATCTGACTCAGGAGTGGTGACCTGGAGCTTGTGCTTTCCACTCTCAGCTGGCAGAGATGACAGCCTGGAGCATTCCAGGTGGCAGAACTTCATAAACAAAGGTGCAGCATGGGAGACTTTATGTGGGTTCCATTGTAGCCAAGGACCTTCTATAGCAGGGGCTGGGCCAGGGAGTGGTCAGCAGGCATTTCTGATAGGCAGCCAAATCCCGGGGGAAAGAGAGAAAGCCCAAGCAGCTCTCTGTTGTTTAGAATAATCTCATTCATGTGCTACTTTACAGTCTTCACTGCCCACTGTTTCCCAGCTGGCTCCAACCTCCCTTTGTGGGTAGGGGTGCTGAACAGGCATTATTGACCTATAGGTTTCATAGACAAGGAAACTAAGGCTGGGAGAGTCTGCAGTGGTGGCTCAGCAGGTCCACAGGGGTCGGGAGTGGCAGTGGTGTCTTGACAGCTCCTTGCAGCCTTCACTGTCTGGCAGGTGCTCAGTATTGGATTTATGATGGTGAGAAACCAGTCCTGGGTCCTGCACCCATCTCTGAGCTGGGTCTGCTGGAGTCTTCAGTCCATGCTGCCTTAGTCTGGGGTTCTGAGAAGAACAAGATCTACTTCTTCCGAGGTGGAGACTATTGGCGTTTCCACCCCAGCACCCAACGTGTGGACAGTCCTGTGCCCCGCCGGGCCACTGACTGGCGAGGGGTGCCCCCTGAGATTGATGCCGCCTTCCAGGATGCTGATGGTGTGTTGGAGGATTGGTGGGGAGCTGGGAGGATGTGGGTACAGCAGCTGCATTGCCCATCAGGTGGTGACTGAGTCCTCACACCCACTACAGGAGGCCCAACTCTTCATCACAGGTCCTTTGTCCAGTGCCATCTACCCTCCTGGTAGCCAGCTGGTGCCATAGCCCATATTGGAGAGGAGGAAATTGAGGGCTAGAAAGGTGCAAAGACATGCCTATATCCCTCAGCCTTAACCTCTTTCTTTTTTTTCTTTTCCTTTTTTAAAAATTTTTTTTATTCATTGCTAGGGGCAGAACCCAGGGTCTTTGCACTGAGCTACACCCCCTAGTCCTTTTTTATTTTTGAGATAGGGTCTTGTTAAGGTCAGGCTAGGCTCCAACTTGAAATCTTCCTTCCTCGGCCTCCAAGAGTGCTGAGATTACTGGCATATATCACCATGTAACACTTTTTATGAACCCAGTTTTCAAAGGGACAAAGAAAGGCTCAGGTCCCTAGATGGGGCCACTGAGATGGACATTGATGGAGTCAGAACTCACATTAGACAGCCTTTTCTTCTAACCTGTCCTACCCCAAGCACAGAAGCCAAGATCCAGGCTTGAACTCAGAACCCAATGATCTCACCTGCCAGCCCATCTTTGCTTCTGTTCTTTCCCTCATTGGGACCCACTGGAAGAGCTGTCTCAGTGTGGCCTCAGGCTCTGAAACTCTAGGATTCCACCTTTGTAGACTGATTGGTGGATGAGGAAGTAGGGTGACAAAGAGGCTAGTGAGGAAAGTGGGACCTGCTTTCTTAAGAGAAGAATTGAATCCTCAAGCTCCTGACATCTGTCAGGCTGGGTGTTACCCTGGAGTGGACCCTGGTGCAGGCAGAAAGGCTGCCAGGAGGAAAAGGAGATTCTAGAAGGCTAGCTCTGGAACCTGCAGCTTTTAAGAAACTTGGCAGTAACCAATGCCCTCTCACCCCCTTTCTCCCCATCCCTGTCCCTGGGCACAGCCTGATAGGCAGACATGGAACCCAACGTCCACTTCCCCAGGGCTGACCTTTTTCTCTCTTCAGGCTATGCCTACTTCCTGCGCGGCCATCTCTACTGGAAGTTTGACCCTGTGAAGGTGAAGGTTCTGGAGGGTTTCCCCCGTCTTGTGGGCCCTGACTTCTTTGGCTGTGCTGAACCTGCCAACACTTTCCGCTGACCACAGCTTGGATGCCTTCGGGGACTCTGAACCCTGTCTGGCCACTTATATCAGGATAGAGACCCACAGCAACATTTGTGGCTCTGGAATCAGGCATGGGACAGAGCCTTTGTCTCCTCTGGGGGGTGTGGCAGAGGTACAATCACCATGACAACTGCAAGGATGGCCACGCGGGTCGTGGTCACCTGCCAGCAAATGTCTCAGATCGGGCAGGGAGGCTATGGCATTGCATACAGGAGGGTGGTCTTAGGCCAGCTACACCCACCTGTGCAGGTCATAGCCAAACCTGGGTCTCCATCACTGTGCCTCAGGGTAGGACCTCAGCAGAGATGGGGAACTACATGTCCTCACTCTATCCCTGCTGTGAGGTTTCTGTTGGGTACTGGTGCTAGAGCTGGGGTGCCAGGGTCTCCATGACCTTCTCCTCTGGCCAAGCAACTGGGCCTCCAGTAAGGGTCCTTTCCTGAGAAGTCAACTCTGGGTAGATGCTTTGATCTTCTGCCTAGTGATCCTAAAGATCTCTTCCCCAGGGTTCAGACCAAAATGTCCACAGCCCACCAGGGTGGGGCTGCAGCCCCTGGAGACCCTGAGGCCTGGAGGCCTCAACATACCTCAGTCTTGTCTAGGCCATTTCTTCTTGAAGCCTTTATTCTAGCACTGGTATCCTCCAAAGTGATGTAAATGTGTATACAGTGTACAAAACACAGCCTTTTTTTTTTTTTAACTGAGGACTATCATTAAACACGATTGTTTTCTACCTGCCTGTCTGCTCTCTCTCTGACTGTAGCCAGGGTGGGGAACCCAGGCTGAAGTGAGCCCTGGGTTGCGAACTAGAGCTGAAACCCCTTTTCCCCAAGTTTCTGGGCTCTGGGGCACAGTGGTCAAGGCCCTTCTTGCTCTATTCCTGTTACATCTGTAGGGACAGCTACAGTGGCTTCTTAACTAGTTCTCTGTTTCCCTACCCCTTCAGTTCATCCTCCAAAGTGGTGGGGTCATTTTATCTGATTATGCCATAACCCAGCCATATCCTAAAATATCTTGATCACTCCCACTGCTGTGAGAACACAACAAAACTCATGGTTATTACAACCACTCTTTCCAGTTGTCCAGCTGCCCCTCGCACTGCCTTCCAACCCCAATGTGCCTTCTTCATAATAGAACCTATCAAGCCTGGTGCATGCCTGTATTCCCAGCACTCTGCAAAGCTGAGGCAGGAGGACTATAAGTTTGAGCCTAGCCCAGGCAACTTGCCAACACAGTGACTTAGCAAAAACCCTGTCTCAAAAAAATATGTAAAGGCTGGGCATGGTGGCTCATGGGTGTAATCCCAGAACTCAGAAGGCTGAGGCAGGAGGGCTGCCATGCTCGAGGCTAGCTTGGGCTACATAGTAAGTTCAAACCCAGCCTAAACTACATAGTAAGGCCTGTCTCAAAAAGTAAAACAAAGCCAGGTGTGTTGGTGCTCACCTTTAATCGCAGCACTCGGGAGGCTGAGGTAGGAGAAGCGTTGTGAGTTCAAGGCCAGTTTAGGCTACCATGCAAACACAAGGCCAGCCTGTGAGCTACATAGTGTGATCCTTTCTCAAAAAACTAGGGCCAGGAGTTTGGCTCAGTGGCTTAAGCGCCTGTCTGGCAAGTGCGAGGTTGTGAGTTTGATCCCCGGTGCCACCAAAAAAACAACCAAAACAAAACAACAACAACAACAACAAATATATATATATATAGAGAGAGAGAGAGAGAGAGACAGATATGTATCTGTATATATTTATGTATCTGCAAATGTAGTTCAGTGTGAACACCCTGGGTTCAATTGAAAAACAAAGCAAAAAGCACCTATCACACAATCACAGCTGCAACTTTATTAGACTGAATTGTATAAAATCATCATTAGTGGGCCATTTTGGCTCACAACATTGTTTAGATACACAAACTGCTTTGACATTTTCCTTAGTGTTGGCTGATCCTCAGGGGTGCCACGGGACAGAGCCAGGGCAGGAATGGGCCCATAGGCACAAAGAAAACAGCTAAGAAAAGAATGGAGAAGGTCCTTCAATGCTCATCTGCACCAGCCAAACCAAATACCACCTGGGCCTTTGCATATTGCCAAACCCTGGAACCTTTGCCCAAGCCAACCCCAACCCAGTGTTGTCATTCCGCCCATCCCCACAGCCACAGAAACAGTTGTGGGCTCGGAACTCGGATATCTGTTCCTAGGAGACCTTTTATCTGCTCAGCTGCACTACGTTTTCCAGGTGGGGAAATTGAGGCGCCAGCCTGAGGTCACAAAACACGCTCAGGCCACTTAGCCTTTCAGATAAGTCTTTCTCCTGGCCTTCAGGCCTCATTTCCTTTTTTTGCCCCTGGGCTGAGAGCCAGTCCTAGCTGTGAGACTACAAAAGCCACCGCCTGAGTCAGGGAGAGCCCCAGTGGCTATTTTTGTGAGAAGCTTTCCACGCACTTTACTTCGGCTGCAGCCAGCAGTGGAAGAGAAATTAGTCCCGGCTCCTTTAAGGTGTCAGCCAGTACGCGCCTGGCCTTTTGTTTAGATGGCGGCCGCGCGCGCGTTAGCGTCAACGCCCACGCATGCGCACTAAGGGAGGCCTGGTCTTCGCGGTGGCAGCTGAGGATCCCGGTGGTGGCGCGAGCGTCATCCCGGCCTGGCCTTTGCCTTCTGGCCTCGGTTCTCCTCAGCCCGGTGCTCTCCAGCCCTGCCCCAGCCTTCCTGAGACCTCACAGCCGGGCCTCGGCCGCCCCCCAACCCCTTTGCCGCAATGATGATGATGGCATTGAGCAAGACCTTCGGGCAGAAGCCAGTCAAGTTCCAGCTGGAGGACGACGGTGAATTCTACATGATCGGCTCCGAGGTAGCCCCCGGCGCGTTCTCACCCTTCCAGGTTGCGGCCCCACGGGAGCCCCGGGGCGGGTCTGTGCGCCAGGAACGGGAGCGTGCGTCCCCATTCATCGCAGCGGCGGCGGGCGGGCGGGCGCGTGCTTGGGCCTGCGAGGCTTGCCCCGTTGGGCGTGGCTTGGCGGGTGTGACCGCGGAGCCTTGGTTTATTCATTACTCGGGGATCCGGGGCACATCGTGCTGCCCGGGTTTAGGGTGCCACTTGTCCCGTTGTAAATTGGTACAACTCCAACCAGACGCAAAGAAAATGGGATGTCGATTATCCTCTGTGACTTTTCGGGGAGAGAGAGGGGCGGGTTGCATTACTGCTCTTGAACCTTTTTGGGTGTTGCAAATCTCATGTGCACTCCCAGTTCCTCCCTAGGGGGTCCCGAAATCTCCAGTTATAAACCTGAGGCTTAGGGCTTATCCAGTTTGTGTTTTTTGCCTCTGCGGTGGGCGGGGGAGATGTTTCGATCTTTGTTTATCTGAAGGAATAGGTTGAGAGAATGTTTGCTTTGGGGTGGATAAGTTTCCGGTGGTTGGAGCTTTCAGCAGTTCAGAAGCAGTTGACACTTTGGGTATTGGTGAACTGATTCTGAATTATTACAGGAGAGGATTCTAAAAATCTTTAATCTTTGACTAAAAGTGGAAGCATTTTGTTGAATAAACTGACTTTAGGAACTGACAGTGGACCTTAGGAAAACCCTACAGTTGGCCTTTCAATGTAGGTTTTTATTGAGTATTTAAGCTTTTGGAGATTGTTTTAAACTAGCCTTTTTAGGTCTGACAGCAGTACTCAAGTTGTGTATATTTCTTTGTTTAAACAACTATGGATATAAAATCCGGATGTGCAAATGCCAAGCA
The DNA here is from genome assembly GCA_004363535.1 of Dasyprocta punctata. Lineage (NCBI taxonomy): Eukaryota > Metazoa > Chordata > Mammalia > Rodentia > Dasyproctidae > Dasyprocta > Dasyprocta punctata. The sequence goes on along the minus strand of RJWM01017668.1, from coordinate 21,488 downwards.
GTAGAGTTCCTCATGTATGGAGGTAAGTGCCACCCCTGGACAGTTTGCATTGCGGAATGTCAAAAATTACCTCTCCGTGCATCAGTTTTCAGTGTCTTACTCCATTATTTCATTCGGGTTTTTTGTTTTTGTTTTGGACAGTCGAGCAGACCATGCTGAATGAAGCTTGTAGTGGTCACCCTGAAGTTTTCAGGACACCCCATGATTCCTGTCTTACCTGTGTCAAGTTCTGAAACCAATGATGTCAGTAGTATCAGAACTTTGCTGCCATTTTTTAAAAAAAGTTTTATAACCCAAAAAAGAGCAGGATGGAATAACATTTTCATGTTATCACTTAGATGTTACTGTTCCAAGATGTCCGTTGTGCTGGGGATGTGAAGCCAGTGCCAATTCATCTGCCACAGCTCAGAATTGTCATTAACCAGTAGGCACCTACTTAAATGTAGGCTGTAAAAGGAGTTTATAAACAGAGGAGTTTCAGTATGTGGTATTTGACAGGTTGTTTGAAGAAACCTGTACCTGATCTCATGAGTGAAAAAGTAATCTATTTGAATGAGTTTTACTTTGGAAAGAAAGCTGTTATGTATTTGGTGGAAGAAATGAGAAGTGGCACAGGTTCAGGTGGGAAGAACCTTGAGAGGCTAAGTCTTGCATCCTTTGTTTTTTTCCCTCCCTATACAGGGGATTGAACCTAGAACCTTCACACTGAGCTATATCCCCAGACCTTTATTTTGAGACAGTTTCATTAAATTTCATAGGCTGAATTTGGACTTGTGATTTTGCTGCCTTAGCCTCCTAGAGTGCTGGGATTACCATGTATACCACGCCCACACAAATTTTTTTTTCTATTTGGGAATGGTGATGCTGGGTATCAAATTCAGGGACCTCGAACATGCTGTGCACATGCTGTACTGGTGAGCTATATCCCCAGCTGGTGTCATTTTTCTCTTGTGTATAAAGAGATGTTTAAGCCGGGCGTGGTGGCGCACACCTTTAATCCCAGCACTCGGGAGACTGAGGTAGGTGGAGCGTTGTGAGTTCGAGGCCGGCTTGGGCTACAACACAAGCGAGCACAAGGCCGGCCTGAGCTACATAGTGTGATCCTGCCTCAAAAAAACCAAGGGCTGGGAGTTTGGCTCAGTGGCTTAAGCGCCTATCTGGCAGGCGTGAGGCTGTGAGTTCAATCCCCAGTGCTGCCAAAAAAAAAAAAAAAATTAGATTAAATGTCTGTAAGATCTTTCCTTAGGTTCTAGAAAGCTAACACCGCCCTCTTCACTCTTAGCCCTCCCTGTTAAGTGAGAATAGTCATTCTGAGACCAAAATGGAGAGACAGTTGGCTTTCTGGGGCCTAGCTTAATAATCATCATATCTTTGGAAGTTAGGGAATGGCTCATGGTCATAGCACTATTTCTGTTCAGTGGCTCCTGTAACAGAATTGGATTGATGGCCCTGGGCTCTATTCAGAGAGGTAGGCTGGCCATAGCAACACAGACAGTGCTTCTGTATGATATCCATGAGCTGCCTTGGAAGTGTATCTTCGGTAGCTGTGTATCTGCAAGCAGTTAGATTTACCAAGCCAGAGTCATAGAGGTGAACAGACCCTATGAAATTCCCAAATTCAGCGTTTTCATTTTACATTCAGAACACCAGGATCTAGAGAGGACTAAGGCTGGGGAAAGCTAGGAAAGCAGCCCCTCAAATTTCTTTTCAACACCTAATGAATAGTATATTTTTATCCTTGACTGGTGATGATACATATACCAAGTAGCAATGAGGAGTCTGTACTCTTTGTGTGGCACCTGAGGGATTTACTGTGGCTGCTCTTCTTTCATTGTGTTCATTAGCTCTGGTTGTTAATTGTATAAAACCTTCCTTAGTGAGAAATGGAGAAGCATACTTTTAATAATATGTACTATCCTGAGTAGATAGAACAGGAACAATAATGGAAGTGACCCTTTGTAGGACAAAGTTCACAGATGTCAGAAGAGAAGATACCCAAAAAAGGAAAATAATTCCAGATCACATGTGGAATCAGCACCTGGCACCCCATCCGCAATGGCTGTCCCCCACAGTGTGACTCTGGAGTGATCATTTCTGAAAAGTAAATGAGACCATGGGATGTCTTTATAAAAGCGTTAGGACTAGCTTTCATTTCATGAGGAACAATGTACTTTCAGTATTTGGTACAAACAAGCTAAAACTATTGTTTGGGGAAGTAATGATTTATATGGCCGTCTAGTGATCTCCAATAAGTGCTCTTTAGACTTTTGGGAAAAATTCCTTTGGTGTCCCTGGTTTGGATTTTGTTACTAAAGAAAGCAACACAAGGCATGGGGGAAATTATCCTGCATCTGTCTAAAATTAGAAGATCTTTTTGGTGTTTATTACATTGTAAAAATATCAAAGTCTGCTTCTTGAGATAAAAGAAGGTCAGAGAAGCCTTGTATTTCTGGAAAGATCCTTAGTCCAAAATCAAAATCACCATGAGCTTCTTGCTAAGCTCTGGAAGTTTCTTACTGAGCTCTGAGGGCCTTCCCTGTAGTCAGGCCTTTTGGAACTTGGTTTTGTTGTCAGGATGCACAGATGTAGGCCAGATGTGCACTGCTGTTGAACTCTTGATGTTAGCAGAATGTGTTTTATTAGTGCCAAAAGCTTGGCGCCTGGGGGCCACCTTGAGGCCTGTTTATTGGACACTAGATTCAGCTGAAGAGGACCCTTCCCTTTCACATGGAGATGTGACCCTCATAATGAGCCTTCTTGCTTTACTCATAGGTGGGAAACTACCTCCGTATGTTCCGAGGTTCTCTGTACAAGAGATACCCCTCACTCTGGAGGCGACTAGCCACTGTGGAAGAGAGGAAGAAAATAGTTGCATCGTCACATGGTAAAAAAACAAAACCTAACACTAAGGGTGCGTCTTCACGAGGGTTTGTAAACCTGTTTCAAAACCACTCGCTTATGTCATGAAGATAAAACGTTTTCACTCCAGTGTCTTCACTGCAACCTTGACCTTAGGCAGGGAGCATCCCAGGGGTGGGGCCAGCCTTCGAGCACACATAAGAGGCTCAGGTAAGAGCATGGCTCCAGGAGCCATTGGTGGTCCACTGTCAAGTATTTCCAGCTGGGCCAGTTGGGTGCATGAGCGGGCCCAAGTAGGAACAGTAGCAGGTGCTGTGAAGACATGTTGGTCTCAAAACGTTTTAGGAATGCTGTGATGCTCTACCATCTGCCGTGGGCGTGTCTCCATAGCCATCCTTCATGCAGCTCTAGTGGTGGGTGGTGGCCCCAGCCCCCACTCCCCTCTTGGGCTTTCACTGCTTGCCTCTCAAAACACATCCATCGCATAGCACTTCATGCTAGCAGCCAGTGTGCTGAGCTCATGTGCATGCCTGCTCCATGTGGCCTGCTGTGCGCCTGGGACTTGCTAGTGAGTGCCTGACACTAGTGAAACTAGCATGCTTGGAGTCATGGCAGCTCTGTGCAGGGCAAAGATGCCCCTCAGATACTCCTGGAGCTTCTGCCAGGAAACACTTCCAAGGGAACATTTGGATATGGATGCAGTGTGCCATTTGGCAGGTGGCAAAACTGCTTTCCACTTAGCAGTGGTGCCTTGGAGAGAGCTGCCCTGGGCCTAAGTGTGTGTGTGTGTGTGTGTGTGTGCATGTACATGCGTGTGGTGCTTCACAGTCTCTCCTGTTTGGTTTGTCTGTAGGTGCTGCTGTGGTTTTGTCCCCTGTGGGCAGATTAGGGGTTCTTTTAACGCAGGAGCCAGAGCTGCTTTTTTTTCCACTGCTATAACATTTCCATCACTTGACTAAAACAGTTTCCTGTGTGTCCCCTTCTGCCCCAAGTGGAGCACCAGTCACTAACACAGTGACTCCCTAGCTTTGCTTTCCCCTCTGCAAGTCCCTGGTGAAGTCTTGGTGATGCTTCTGCCTTGTGCCTTGGAGATACCTTCCCCATAACCAATTGATTCCTCTAGGAGAAGCCAGACTGGGCCCACAGACAGGTAACAGCTCTTGACCAAGAGAAGAGCTGGGGGTCAAGTTGCCACGAATCTATCCTGTTTTCCAGATAGCACCTCCAGACTGACTTGGGGACAGGAATTCCTGTTTGGCATGAAGCAGCTCTTTCCAATTCTCTGGGCTCTTGTTTTAAAAGAAAAATACTCATCTTTCATTCCATCTTCCCACCTTGCTTCATGTTGCGGGTTGCGGTGGTGTCGGACCTCTTCCCACTGGGGTATTCTTCTGGAGCTTCTTGAGTCCTAGTGGGCTGTGCTGTAGCTTCTGGTGCTACAGGCGCCCCAAACATTTCCTCTGTCCCTGAGCCAGTGCTCTGGAGCACATTAGTCCAAGTCAGTGCCGAAGGAGGCTTTACTAAATAGGACTTCTAAATAAAGCCCTCCGTCCAGATTGCCCGTTTGGAAGAGGCCAGCATTCAGCAGTAGTAAATTTGACACCTTGCTTTTCTTACTTCCTGCATGTGAGGACTTGATGTGCTGTATCCAGTTGGCTGGCTACTCTTTGCTACCATCCCCAGCAGGGTAACCGCAGTAGTGTCTCTCCACTTACAGATCATGGATATACCACCCTTGCCACCAGCGTCACTCTGTTAAAAGCCTCCGAGGTAGAAGAGATTCTTGACGGCAATGATGAGAAGTACAAGGCTGTGTCTATCAGCACGGAGCCCCCCACCTACCTCAGGTAACGTGCTGTTGGCTCAGATATGCTCCAGGGACACCACGGGATATCTCTCATACTCAGCTTAGGATGAAGTTGAATTGAACTGTCTTTCAACACTTTACTCACTGTGCTTACAATTGTCTTTGCTGAGTTCCTCTGTCTTTGGAATTCCTAAGAAACAGAGCCAAATCTTGAGTTCTGGAGAGCGATTAGGAGGAATGCTTTGAAAGTAGGACTCATATGCCAGAAAAATTAAGTCACAAAAGAAACAAGCTGTGGATTTGAATGTAAAAGTGTAGAACCTGTAAGAATATTGATAGTGAGCGACAATGCTGTCTTTGCCTATATATTCAGATTTACAAAAAAACAAAACAAAAAAACTTGAATATTCTAGTATAATAGCCATGAACCTATGGCATGCATGGCATAGTGGGTTGTTTGCATCATTGAAAGCTTAAAAGGTTTGTCATCGTTGCTCTAGTAGATTTGGTTTTTTGTTTGTTCGTTGTTTTCATGATGCTGTTTTCATGGGATTGAATTCAGTGCTTCATGAGCACATGCTTTACCACTGAACTACACTCTCAGCCCCCAGATGGTCCATGTCTTGAAAAACAAACAACAGGAAGAATGTTATCCTATGTATAATCTTAATTTTTTAAGGGCCCTATGCATGCTAAGTATAAAGTGCTTTACCATTCAAAAAACTAGCAACATAAAGAACTGGGGAAAGTGTGATAGAACTATAAATAATTTCAAAATATAAGCTGGGTGTAATGATGCACACCTATAGTCCCAGCACATGGAAGACTGAGGCAAGAGGATTGCAAGTTCAAGGATAGCCTGAGCTACATAGCAAAGCCCTGTCTCAAAACAAACAAGTAGAAGAAAAAAGAGTTTAATAGAACAAACAAAGTCAACTCATTACATGTACAGAGATGCTTTTTGGAAAGTTGTGAATAATAATGGAAACTATGGAGCCAGTGAGCGTGCAGGCTTAGGGAAAGGCCAGCTATTACAGAATGCACCTACTTGAATGGACTGAGCTGTGACCTTACACGTCATAATTAAGTAGACTCTACAGGACCCTGAGACATGGCTTACCTAAGACATACAGAACACCGGGTTGTATCTACCTACTGTATTCTTCCAGCTCTCAAGAAAAAGTGCAGTTGTATGCACAAACACCAGGGGGCACTAAGAGGAAAAAGGATTATTGTTCAGAGTGATGTGGTTGTGGAAAATCATTTCTTTCCAGATTTTCTGTCAACTTTGCTGTTGGATTGTTTTGATGACTCCCCCAAGAAAGGTGGCACGCATCCAACCTGGCCATTGTTGTAGACGTGTGCTCGGCAGATTCTTGTTCCCCTAAGGGATGTGGTAAGAACATAAGGATGGTTAGACCTTCCTGGGAAGTCACAGAAGGAGATTATGTACATATGGACAGTACTTTTAAGTTTGCACATGTCAGCTGAGAACCTTTTATAGGTTGGTAAATAATTTCTTGATCGTGTCATATGAGGACCAGCTGAAGGAATAGAATTCTGTCACCCTGGAGGTAGGACAACTGTTGTAGAGGTTAGCCAAGTTTTTGAGCAAAGCAGCTTTGACTGGCTCCATGCTGCTCAGTCAGCCTGGCCAGGGCCCTCTCAGTCTCCCTACCATATCACAGTTCAGGCAGAGGCGGGATACCCCTTTTTGGAGCTCTTGAGAAGATCTTATAGTGAGACCCAGGTTGGATTTCATGACTTAACATTCTCGTATTCTGTGTACCGCTGCGAATGTTATTTGCTGTGTCTGTTAGCAGTAACATAATTTGCATTCTCACTTGAGATGGCTACCAAATGAGGGACTGGCAGAGCAGCCTACGTCTAGAAATGAGAGAGATTGCTACCAAGATAGGGCAGGATATTTGAAGGATGAGGGATAGAAACCTAACACAAGCTGTAGGAGGATATCCATCCCAGATTCACTGGACTCATCCATGGAAGTTATAAAGATCCCATATTCCCAGGCCCTCCTCCAGTGATGCCAAGTCACTTGATCTTGGTAGGGCTTAGAAATTTGCTACTTAAAATTTTGTGCTCTGAGTAAACCATTGTCAAGGTAGGCTGAGATGGGGATCCTGGTCTTGCTTTCCAGCTCTTAGGCTCTGGGCATATGAATTCCACATTCCCCACATGTTGCAGGTCAAGGCTGATGGTAAAATCGAGCAAGTCCTATAATGTAGGAGATTTACTATAGTCCTTGCCTCTTGGGTACTATGGATCCCTTTCTGTTCCCTGTCCTTGGTCCTGGACCTCAGTGTCAGAAGAATAGATGGCATTAGCTTTTAAAAAAAAAAAGAGTTAAAGAGCCAAGGACCTTCTATCACTTGTGGAAAGAAAAAAGACCTGCAGCCTGCTTCCACCCTTGGAGGGTGTCCCACAACTCACCACTTGCTGTGAACCGTGGTGGGCAGTAATTGCAGGAACTGTATGTACAAGTGGTGGGAATATAAAGGTGAATGTTGTGAATGGTCTTGCCATGGAAGACAAACACACATAGCACTATGGGATCCTAAGTACTGTCATCTGTCTAACCTGGCACTGGAGACTCAGTGTAAAATAGTTCTGGGAATCTTCCCATAACAAAAGCAACCTGGAATTCAGACAAGTGAGTGAGTCCTTCATGGGATGTAAGTTATTTAGATTACCATGGGGTCATGTCCTAGAAGATATTTACTAATTCTTCTCATCTTTACTGCTCTGGAAAGTCAGAGACCAGAGCCTTTCCTAGTCTATCTTAGTATAGCAGGCACATTTAAAATCGCAGTCTGCCAGGTGTGATAGTAACTGCCTAGTTCCAGTTATACAGGAGGCTAAGGTGGGAGGGTTGCTTGAATCCAGGAGTTCAGGGCCAGCTTGGGCAGCAAAGTAAGAACCTTGCAAGTCATCATCATCCTCATCATTATCATCATCATCATCAGAATCTGATCACATTTCTTCCTTCTATACCTTTGGAGACTATCAGCCACCTGCTGGATAGTTTCTTTTTTTCTTTTTAAGTAGAGACAAAGTTTATTTGAAAAAGTAAAAGTGAAGAGTGAGAGAAAAACTGGCTCTACAGAGTGAGTTTGGGCCACAAGAGGAAAAGGCAAGATAAAAAAATTACCCTCGAGGTGCTGGGGATTTAGCTCAATGGCATAAGCACCTGCTTGGCAAGTGCGAGGTTGTGAGTTCAATGCCTGGTGCCAAAAAAAAAAAAAAAAAAAAAAAAAAAACTGGAGAAGGCAGGACAGGCTATTGTGAGGAAAGCCACAATAGCCAACAGTTTTTCAGTTTGTGAGACCTTACGATTGGGGCCTTCAACCCCTTGCAGCACTGTCACATCCACTGCTCCTGTGTGGTCTTAAATACACCTTGAACCCTGACTGATGTTTAAGATTCTTATCCAGTGTTCACTCTTCTGGGAAGCCTCCCTCTTTTGCCCCTTCACCTAATCAGTTCCTTCATGGATCCAAGCCTAGCATGTAGTGCAGTATGCCATGCCCAAGGGTTAGCAGCTGACTTGTGTCCTGGGTGGTGTCTAGTCTCCTTTTCTGCCCTTTTCCTTGTCCAGATACCTCTAGGTGCCAATGAGAGCCTGGGGAGCAAAGCCCCACAGATCCAGGGGTGCATAGAGATCCTCGTCAGGAACCTGAAGGCCTCCACAGTGTCCACTGAACATGAGTAGAGACCTGGTGGGCAGACTTGGACTCCTAGTCTAACCAGGCCTTGTCTTATGTCCCCCAGGGAACAGAAGGCTAAGAGAAACAGCCAGTGGGTCCCCACCCTGCCCAACAGTTCCCATCATCTGGATGCTGTGCCATGTTCCACTACCATCAATAGGAACCGCATGGGCCGGGACAAGAAGAGAACCTTCCCCCTGTGGTGAGTTATGCTGCCACGCTGGGCCACATAGTCTACCTGCATCCTCCAAGGCTTTTATTTTTAGTATCCTTTCCAGATAAATCTTCTGTGACCTTAAGTTGTCCCAAATACTATACCAGCACTTCCTGTTCCTTGAAAAACTGTTTCTTTCAACTTCCAGGATGTTGTCCCTGGCTTTCTCTGGCCTCCCTGCTTTGATCTCTCACTTTTTTTTCCCTCCCTTCCCTAGCATCTCAGTCAAGCAGCTAGGGGCACAGTCCCTGGACTTTTCTCTGCCCTCTGTTTCTCAGCAGCTGGTCACAGCCAGTCTCAGGGTTTCATATGCCATCCATAGGACTCCTGCTGTGTCTGTTCCTTGTGGCTGCTGGGGCAAACCATTGTAAAGTGGGTGACTTAAAGCAGCACAGATTTGTTCTTTTATAGTTCTGGAAATCTGTTTCACTGGGTCCAAATCGGCTTATAGGTAGGGCCATGTTTCCTTCAGGAAGCGTGACTGATCGTTGCCTCTTCCAGCTCTGGTGACTGTTATGTTCCCTGGCTTGTGGCCACATCGCTGTAGTCTCTGCCTCCATAATCACATGGTCTCTTTTTTTTCTGTGTATGAAATCTCCCTGTGTTTGTCTCTTAAGAGGACACTGAGTCAGCTGCTGTGGCAAAAACCTTTCACTTAGCTATTGTGGCAGCTGAGGCAGGACGAATGTTCACGTCCAGCTCAGGGAATTTTGCAATTCTCTTTCCCGGGGTTTAAAAAAATATATAAAAAGGTCTGGAGTTATAACTCCGTGGTAGAACATTTGCTTAGCATGTGTGAGGCCCTGGCTTCATCCCAGTGCCACCAAAAAAAAAAAAAAAAAAAAAAAGACCCTGTGATGGCCCAATTGGACAGTCTCTCAGAATTCTTTTCTTAGTCACATCTGCATAGTCTCCTTTTTTGGGCCACATGAGGTAATGGTCACAGGTTTATGGGATTAGGACATAGATATGTCTTGTTGTGGAACATTTTTCAGGCTTCTGTACCCACGTTTGTATGTGAGGCCCAGACTTTCCATAGCTGCTACCCTCACATCCTCAGGCACACAATGCTGCAGACTTCTCCATCTCGAAGTTTGGCGTCTGTCCTTCCCCTTGCTCAGGCCAAGAGCCTGGAACTCTTTCTCACCTCCTTCCTTTTTCTCATGCCACAAGTCCAGTCTTAGCAGATTGCTACTTGATCAGCCCTCTAAGTTCGTGGAATTGGGCCACCTTTAGCCAGCTACCTGTTGGGTCTCGCTGGGTGTTTGCACCCAACTCATCTCCTTGCTGTGTTCTTAGCTTTGCAGCCAGCATGGGCCTCTTTGCTCAGGCAGATTAGGTAACTCCTTGAAGAATCCTTTAGACTCTGGTCACACTAGGAACAGAGGCTGGCTTCTCTCAGGCTGCCTTGCATGGTATGGTTACTGCTACTGTGCTCAGCTCGGAAACATTGACCTCACCTCACTACTGTCACACCATCCAGACTCCTCCCACACTTAACTCTGCAGGAGCTCCCAACTATTGCAGGCCTTCCTCCATCCTCCCAAACACTCCCTCCTTCCCCAGCCCTCTCTCCTTCCCTTCCTTCTTTACCTCCATCCCTTCTTCCTTTGTTCCTTCTTTCTTCCTCCTTACATTCTTGCTTTCCTCTTACCATCATTCCTTCTCAATTTAGCTGTCTCTTCCCCTTTTTTAATAGCCGCTCCTACCTCCAGCATTCCTGCCACTTCCCAGAGGAGCACTCATGTCTGGCACTCCAAGTGTTTTCCTTGCTCTCCATCTTCTCTCTTCCACAGATGGCAGGTTTCCTCTGCACCATCTCACCAACCTGCTTGTTCTATCTCTGTCCTCTTTGTTTTCTTGAAATACAGTACTCCCTTGCTCAGAATCTTGGGGTTTCCAATGGGCAGGAGCCTGTTTTGAAAGCCTGAGATGGAGAACTGTCAGCACTTCACCTCCTGGCTTTGCAGAGTCTCCGGGACCTCCCACCTGCATGATCTCTCCACTTTCAGCAGTCTGTTGGCTGCTCCCTCGGCAGTTTCTCCATTCTCCCGCTTCTTGGCCTTTGCATGACTATTCTTCTTCTATAAATGCGCCTCTCTCCTTTCCCAATTTTCTGTGACAGTCCTACCTACTTTGGCCTTGAATCTCCCATTGAAGTATACCTGGATATTGTTCCACTGCCTAGGTCTGCAGCTTTCTGTCCCTTCCCTGTGTGTCTATGAAGCATATAGTTCTGCTCTGTTACAGCATTTGCTCCAGATATGCTGATGCTTGTCATTTATGGCCCCTACTGCCAGGGTTAGACTGCTTTGTCACCTCTCCTCATCACATCTGTGTGGCTTCAGTGGTAGGTAATAAGTCGCTCTAAGAAGTGTCCTTTCTCCTCTAGCCACATTTGTAATGACCTGAGGCACAGATGGAAACTGAAAACTCACATTCCTCAGGCCCTAGACACAGGGACCTGTGGTGCTTTGGCTGACTGTTGCTATTTCGTTTCAGCTTTGATGACCATGACCCAGCTGTGATTCACGAGAATGCGTCTCAGCCTGAGGTGCTGGTGCCCATCCGACTGGACATGGAGATTGATGGGCAGAAGCTGCGGGATGCCTTTACCTGGAACATGAATGGTATGTGGATGATTGGTCTCAGCTGGGCCTCATGTGCAGATAGCCTTTTTTCCTCCAGCTGTCTGTCAGACAGATCTGGATGTGACATTCAAGGTTTAATGGCATGGTTCTTAAGGTGTGGACTCCAGGTTTGTCCTGGTTCTTTTGCCGTTCCCTGTTCCTCATGGGCTGGGCAGATGTCTTAGTCTATTTTCCGTTGTTCTAACAGAATATCTGAGACTGGGTAATTTATAAAGAAAAACAGTTCATTTTGGCTCATTGTTCTGGAGGTTGGAATGCTCATGATCTGGTGGCCACATCTGGTCAGTTTCTAGTGAGGACCTTATGTTGCTTCAACTCATGGAAGTGCAAGTAGGCATGTGTGAAAGAGAAAAAACAAGGAGCAGAGTTGCTTTCTAAAAGCTTGCTCTCACAGTGCCTGAGCTAGACCCAGTTTCACAGGAAGGAGGGAGAACTCACATGAGAAAGGCACTCATCCCTTCATGGGGACTCTACTCCCATGAGCCAAGCACCTCCCAGTAGACCCCTACCCTGCTCCAACCCTGCTGTACCAGGGACCAAGCCTCAGCATAAATTTTGGGGGGGACAAACCTCAGCAGCTTGCTGGCTCCAGGTTCCCTCCTCTCCAGGTGAAGCTGGGTGGCTCAAGAAACTGGGCACGGCAGGCTGCTGGTCCACAGAGTTATGCCAGCGAAGGTGCTTCTCAGACCTAGTTCAGCTGCCCAGCCCATCCACACTTCCCCTGCAATTGTGCCCACTACCCTGCTCTTTCACAAGGAGCCTAAGGACAGGACTTGTGTGCCTGAGTCCTGGGCGGTTGTCAGCTCTTCCAGCCTTCTGCTGTCTTAACCTTCTGAGTGCAAATGTAGAGAGAAAGGTTAGAAGATTATGTGCCCCAGAGCATTCACAGTGCTTCTCTAATCTGAGGAGGATTTTGTATGTGTTTATTTTCTTTATTTTTTTTCCTAAATCTGTTAGACTTGTTTTTCTCTTATGATGCTGGGGTTATACCAGGGCCTCAAGCATGTAAGATGAACACTCTATTCCTGAGGTATGCCCCAGTCCATCTGTCAGGCTTTTTGTAACATTCGTATTTATGTTCAAATAAAAAAAAAATGAATAGCGTTTTTTAAATCACCAAAATCTCACTGTTAATATTTTCAGTTTTGCCTTTTCTCTTTTAGTCATTTTCATATGCAAACATTAATATAGTCAAAACAGAGTAAGTTTTGGGGTTTTGGTTTTTTTTTAAAATCTCACTTACAAGTATCTTCCTCATTTCTTTAGCCTTCATCATTGGTATAGCATTTTCGTTTGAGTTTCAGTGCCTTATTTTGCTAAAACTTGCTAAAACTTGACTGCAGATAATATAATTACTTGTGGTATCTTTCTTTCTCCCAGAAGGTGGAAGACATGGCAGGAGAGGTTCCAGTAGGTTTCGTTGAGTATAGGTGTGAAAGATGCAGTAAAGTGGTAACACCTCAGCCAGCTTGGGGACAGGGTCACACATGAATATTGAGCCACCTCCAATGCTAAGCATTACCAGTTACCTTTGCAGAGTTCTCCACTTACCTCTGCTGGTTTCTGTCATAGTTATTTCCCCGCACCCCTCTATTTCAACGCCTCGGAATCAAGGACCTTGTTTTTTTTATTGCTGTTTTCCTTATAGCACTTACTATAAAATTTAAGCATAGAACTTATTGTTCAATTTAATCAGTATACATATTGTCTTGTTATTTATTTATTTTGGGGATGTTTGAGATCTCTTGATATGTACTTCAGCCTGGCCTCAAACTCACCATGTAGCCCAGCCTGACCTCAGACTCGTAGCAGTCCTCCTGCCTCAGCCTCCTGAGTGCTGAAATTATAGGTATGGGCCACCAAGCCCAGAATGTCTTGTTATTTTTCTTTTAACAACACATGGAAAATTTTTATTATTTATACCTTCATCCTATTCCAGAAAGGATTTGAGACAGATTACATAAGAACACTTGGTCTGGAAGACTAATTTAAATGAAAAAGAAATAGGAGAAACTTGAATAAAAAAGAAAATGAAATTATGCAGTATAAGAAAGAGGCCAGTGCTGTGGTTCGTACTTAGTTTGCAGTGGGTGTGCATTGCTGGGAGGTAGTGTGACGCTCAGCGTTTTAGAACCAGGCAGAGGTGGTTGATGGTTGGTTTTACAGTTCAAAGTGTGGTCAAGATTTATATTAGCCCGTGACTCAAAAGAGGTAGAATCATACATAGTGCTTAAATCTGAGACAACCTTTCTCCACAGCCCTCATGAGGAGAACAGGGTATGACATAATGAAGACCAGCGTCCATCCATGACTCCACCATGAGTTTCATTCCTGAGTTTCTTCATAGGAATCCTCATGTGAAATACAATTCCAGCCAGGTGTGGTGGTGCACGCTTGTAATCCCAGCACTGGGGAGGCTGAGACAGGAGGATTGCCCTGAGTTCCAGGCCAGTATGGACTACATAGTGAGAGCCTGTCTAAAACAAACAAACAAACAAAAAAAACAATCTTCACTCAGTGACTCAATGTAATTTATTATAAACATGTAGAGAAACAAAATTGTGTTCTGCAAATTCTTCCTCAACCTTTACTGGTGGTTAAAAATGACAAAATAGCTGGGCATGGTAGTGCAATAGTTGTAGTTGTAGTTGTAGTTGTAGTTGTAGTTGTAGTTGTAGTTGTAGTCCCAGCACTCAGGAGGCTGAGGCAGAAAAATCACCTCGAGTTCACGGCCAGCCCAAACTACATAGTGTGAGACCCTGTCTCAAAAGACAAAATAGGGCGAAGGATGTGACTGAGTGGTAGAGCACTTGCCTAGCATGTGTTAGCCCCTGAGTTCATCCACAGTGCTGCCCCCACCCAAAAAACCCACCCAAAATTGATTTCCTATGTTTTTTAGTCACATTTGTTTACTTTGAAAGTATGAAGCAGAAACAGAACTGAAAGGAGACATAAACAAATTCACAATTATATTAGAGACTTCAATATCCTTCTCTCAGCACCTTATAAAAGTAGAAAGAAAGTCAGCACGATGATAAAAGAAATTGAAAATAAAAGCAACAGAATCTGATTAGCATTTATAGAACATTTCAACATAACTGAGTATGCATTGTTTTCTGGTGCCCATGGAAATATACCATATAAACCGTATGTCTTAAAACAACCTCAACAAATTGAAGAAAATTGAAGCCAGACAGGATGTGTTTTCCAAACCCAGTAGATTCAAATACTTGCTAAATGAAGTCACTTTAAATAATTCATGGTTCAAAGAGGAGGTCTAAAGGGAAATTTAAAAATATTCAAGGAGTCAAATGAAAATACAACCTTTTCAAAATATGTGGAATACAGCTAAAATAGTGTCATGAGGTTCATGTGTAGCATTAGTGTGCACATTAGAAAATGCAAAAAACTTCAAATCGATAGTCTAAGCTCTCATCTGAAGAACTTGGGAGCAAAATGAGATTAAAATCAGGAGAAGGGAGTACATAGTAGAGAGAAGAGCAGAAGCAATGAAATTATAACAAAAGAGAACAGAAAATTAATGAAACATAGCTGGTACTGTGGAAGATCAATAAAATTGACAGCCTCTAGCAAGGCTGACACATGACTACAAACTGAAGGTGTCAAAAGGCAGGAATATTACAGACAGTGCTACACAAATAAATTAGACAGCTTGCACAAAATGATTGTTCTTTACAAAGCACTAAGTACCATACCTCACCCAATATCAAACCAGCTACATAACTGGAATTACCCTACAACTTCTTCTTTCTTTTTTTTTTTTTTTTTTGTACAGTGCTAAGGCTCAGACTCAGGACCTTGTGTGTGGTGGGCAGTGTCTCTACCACAGAGCTGTATATCCTCACCCATGTGCAATACCATTAAGGAAATAGAATATACAACTTAAAGTCTCTCAAAAAAGCTGGGAGAGGTAGCATGTGCCTGTAATCTCAGCACTCTGGGAGGCTGAAGCAGGAAGATCACAGGTTCGAGTCTTAGTGTGATCCTGTCTCAATATAAAAGACTTTACAGAGCTGGAATGCAGCTCAGTAGAAAGGCTCTGGGTTCAATTCCCAGTACCTCATCCCCCAAAATATATAATTTAGCTCACAGTTTCTGGAGGCTCAAGAGCATAGTCCCTGCTCCTGCTCAACTCTGATGTGGGCTTCATAGCAAATGGCATTATAATGGCAGAAATGCTTGCAAAAGAGAACACATAGCAAGATAGGAAGTCAAAGACCAGGGAGAGGCCAGTATTGCTCTTATATAACAACTCACTATCAAGAGAACTAATTCACTCAGTGAGACTAGCATTGATTCCTTCAAGGGAAGGACTCTCATTGATGTAAACATCTTTCACTAGGCCCTGAATTGAACCCAGGACCTTGCACATGCTAGGTAAGTGCACTACCACTGAATTACAGCCCAGGCTCCCCAGGCTGGACTTGTGACCCTCCTGCCTCTTGCCTCAGATACTGCTGTAATTCAAATACCTGGGGTTGCCAGGGATATAGCTCAGTGGCATAAGCGCCTGCCTGGCAAGTGCATGATCCTGAGTTCGATCCCTGGTACAAAAAAATAATAAATAAATTTTTAAAAAATCAAATACCTGGGATTATAGTAGGCCCCACCTCTTTTCCAGTACTAGGAATTGAACACAGGGGTTCACGCATACTGGACAAGTGGTCTATATCTGAGCTACACCCCAGCCTTTCTTTTCTTTTCTTCTTTCTTTCTTTTTTTTTTTTTTTTTTTTTTTTTTTTTTTTGAGACAGTCTCTGAGTTGCCCACACTGGGCTTGAATTTGTGTTCCTCCTGCCTTAGTCTCCCAGAATAATGGGATTACAGGTGTGTGACACCACAGCTAGATAAACCTTTGTTTTGTTTTGGAGATAGGGTGTCACTGTGTAGCACAAACTGACCTCAAACTCACAGCAGTTTTGCCTCAGCCTCCTGAGTGCTGGGATTACAAGTATATAACACCATACCTGGCTGGATAAACCTCTTTTCTTTGTACTTTTCTAGCCTCTGTTGTTTTATTATTGCAATGGAGCATGGACTAATACAGTTGCCATTTACTATTATTACTCAGTAATAAGAGGAATATACAAGTGTAAATCTAACAAAAATATATATGACTTTTATGTCAAAAACTAAAAACATCAATGAAAGTAGTTTTTAAAAATCAAAATAAGTAGATATACCATGTTTGTTGTTCAAAACACTCAAGATATAATTTCACACTAAATTGGTATACAAATTTAATGTAGTTCCTATGAGTATCCTAGCAAGATTTTTATATAAACAAAATTTCTCTAAAATTTATAGAGAAAGGCTGAGGAACTAAAATAGCTAAATACTTTTTCAAAAGAATAGTGTAAGAAATCATTCTACCTACTGTCAAGGCTTACTACATCATTCCAGTAAACCTTGTGGCCTGGGCAAAATGACAGACACATATGTCGGTGGAACCAAATTGAGATTCCAAAGACATCCACACAAATAAGCCCTACTGATTTTTGAGAAGGGTGGAGGTGAATTTAATTCAGTAGAGGAAAGATAACTGTTTAAACAAAGTGGTACTGGAGCAACTGAATAGGTGAAGGCAAAGGAATGACCTAAACCCCATACCCTGATGCAAAAATTCACCCGCAAGGATTATAGACTTCAACATAAAATACAAAACTAGGAAACTTTTGGGGGAAAAAAAAATAGAAAATCTTGGGTAACAAGGCTAAGCAGAGAGATCTTAGCAACAGTGTAGTCTTTATAAGAGGAACTACTGAAAACTGATCTCCATCAAAACTTTGCTCTACAAAAGACCCCTATAGAAGAATGAGAGGACAAGCTTCAGAGTGCAAGAAATATTGGGAAATCATGACTCTGAAAAAGGACTGGAATCTACAATTTGAAATTCATCAGTGAAAAAGGTGGATTAGAATGTGGACAAAAGACATGAAGAGATATCACTGAAGAAGATAAACAGTTGGCCAATATATTGGAAAAATGGTCCATCTTGTAAGCTGTTAGGGAAATGCACATTGAAACAGTATCACTCCACAGCTAAAACAGTAGTGACAACGTGAAACTCTGGTGAGGTTGTGGAAGAGCTAGGTCACTCATACACACTGTAAATGGCTCAGCTGCTCTGGAAAAGAGTTTGGTAGTTTTAAAGACCGAACGTGCAACAACTGTCTGACCCAGCAGTTGCACTCCTGGGCATGTATCCCAGAGAAACGAAGACTTCTTTTTATGCAGAAGCCTGCTCATAAATGTTTTTAACAGCTCCATTCACTAGCCAGAGACTGGAAACAGCCTAGATGCCCTTCAGTTGGTAGTAAAACAAAATGCGATCCCTGAATATTGGGAAATGCTTCTTGTCAATAAAAAGGAAGTAACAGCTTGAGTGACTGTGGAGAATTTTATTCAGTGAAAAAAGGTAATTCCCCAAAGCTCCTACTGTATGGTTTGTTTAGCATTTTTGAAATGATAAAATTGCTGGGGATATAGCTCAGTGGCATAAGCGCCTGCCTGGCAAGTGCAAGGTCCTGAGTTCAATCCCCGGTACAAAAAAAAAAAAAAAAGATAAAATTATACGAATGGAAATTAGTTGTTGCCAGGGTTGGTGGGGGTGAGAGTGGGAGGGAGGTAAGTGTAGCTACAGAAGGGCAATGTCAGTGGTCCTGGTGGTGATGGAAATGTGCTGGATTTTGACATTGCCAGGTTCCTGTTTATGAGATTACACCTAGTTTTTAAGATATTATCATTAGGAGAAATCCCAAGGCCATGGAAGAGGAGGTATTTGCAAAATGAGGGCCAAAAGGAGGAATACTTGTCATGTGTCTCCTCCTCCACTCTCAGTGCCTAGGAGGGCTCCCTTCAGCCCTACAGCCGTTCATATCTGCATGTGGGAGGCTTAGCAGATGAGGAAAAGAGAAACCAAGCCAGGCCTGAGCACGAGGAGATGATGTCTTGCAATCTGTTGTGATGCTTTGCCTCTTTCCTGATTTTAGAGAAGCTGATGACCCCTGAGATGTTTTCAGAAATCCTCTGCGATGACTTGGATTTGAACCCACTGACGTTTGTACCAGCCATCGCCTCTGCCATCAGACAGCAAATTGAGTCCTACCCCACAGACAGCATCCTGGAGGACCAGTCTGACCAGCGTGTTATCATCAAGGTAGGTGGCTTCTGGCCTTGAGCTAGGGGACAGTGTCTTGAGCACTGAGAGCACATTGAGGCCTTGGCAGAAGCCCATCTTTGGACACCATGCTGTGGACCAGGACTTTTGGAAAGGCTTATGTCAGGCAGCATCAGATTCTGCCCCCCGGAAGGGAGGGGTTAACTATGGTGTCACATTTTAGGGAGATCCAGGGATTGCTGCTATAGTACTGCCAGGTGCCAAGCAAGGCCAAGTGGTGCAATGGAGGTAAAGGCAGCTTGGTGGGAAGAGCAAGGAAGCCACCAGTAAGGCAAGCAGTGTCACTGCAATCTGCTAGTGGGCTGGGCCAGGCCAGGAGTATTTAAGACTGAAGTTTTTTGTTTTTTGTTTTTTGTTTTTTAGCTGTTGTGAATAATACTGCTATAAACATGAATGTGCCAATATCTATATTCCCACTTTCAGTTCTTTGGGATATATGTTCCAAAGTAGAATTGCTGGGTCATATAGTGATTCTGTTTTTAATGTTTTGGGATTTTTTTGTAACATTTTAAGTAACCACCAAACTTTTTTTTTTTTTTTTTTTTTTTTGGTACCAGTAATTGAACTTACCACCTTACACTTGCCAGGCAAGCACTTACGCTGCTGAACTATATCCCTGGCCCACCACCAAACTTTTTCACAGCAACAGTGTAAAAGATTCTAATGTCTCCCCATATTTACCACACTTATTATTTTCCTTCCCCCCCACCCCACCCTACCCCCAGTACTGGAAATTGAATCCAGGGTCTTCACTCTGAGCCACATCCCCAGCCCTGGTTCTGGTTTTCATTTTTTGTTTTGAGACTAGTCTCATTAAATTGCTAAGCTACCCAGACTGGGCTAGAATTTGAGATCCTCCTGTCACAGTTTCCCAGAGTGCTGAGATTACAGGCACTTTTTTTTTTTTTTAAATAATGGTCAGTCTAGCTGGGCATGGTGTCACATGCCTGTAATCCCAGTACTTGGGAGGCTGAAGCGGGAGGACTGCTGTGAGTTTGAGGGCACCCTGGGCTACGTAAGTGAATTCAAGGTTAACTAAAAATAATAAATAAATAGGCCAATCTAATGGGTGTGAAGTAGGATCTTACTGTGGTTTTGATTTGAATTCCCCTACTGATTAATAATCCTATCTTTTTTTACACTTATTGACTATTTGTGTATCTTTGGAGAAATGTCTATTCAAATCTTTGGCCTATTTTTGAATTGGGCTTTTGGTTTTATTGTTGAGTTTTACATGTTTTCTATTCTAGGTATCAGTCATTTATCAGTTGTGCAGTTTGTGTTTTCTCTCATGCTGTGAGTTTCAGTTTTGTTAGTGTTCCTTACTGCTCAAAGGGTTTTGTTTTTTTTCAGTGCTAGGGAGTGAATCTAGAGCCTCATGCGTGCTAGACAAGTGCTCTACCACTGAGCTACAACCCCGGCCCCAAAAGCTTAATTTTGATGGCATCTAATGTTTCTTTTTCATGTGTAGCTTGTACTTTTAATGTTATCTTCAAGAAACATTTCCAGATCCAATGTCATGAAGATTTTTTTCATGTTTTTTATCAAAAGTTTTATAGTATTTAGATCTTAAGTTTAGGTTTTTCATCTTGATTTGTTGTTTGTGTTTGTTTACTGCAGTGCTGGGATTGATCAGGGCCTTGTGCATGCTGGGCATGTACATTACCACTGAAGTACATCTTCTGTCCCTGTCCATCTGTTTTGATTTAATTTTTGTTCACGGTATTAGCTAAGAGTCCGGTTTCATTCTTTTTGTGTATATATAATGAGTTTTCCCAGTATCATATTTTGAAAATACTGTCCTTTTCCCAGAGAATGTTCTTGGCACACTTGTGAAACATTATTTGACCATATATGTGAGGATTTATTTCTGGACTGTCTATTCGTATCCATTGGTCTTACGTCTGTCTTTATCTCAGTAGCACATTGATTTGATTATTGTAGCTTTGTCGTAAATTTTGAAATTAGGAATTACGAGTTTTCTAATTTTCTTTTTTAATATTGCTTTGGGTGTTCAGGATCCCTTAGATGCCATATGAATTTTTTTAAAATTTTTATTTTTGTTAGTACACATGTAGTACATAATGATTATGTTCATCATGAGGAATTGATACATATATGTAACATCTTAATTCCTTTATATCTCCTTCCCCTCCTCTCCCTGTTCATATGAAATGTTTTAAAATTTTATTTATTTATTTTTGGTACTGGGTATTAAACTCACAACCTCATGCTTGCTAGGCAGGTACTTGTGCCACTGAGCTATATCTCTAGCCCTTAAGTTTTTTTTTTTTTGTTTGTTTGTTTGTTTTTTTGAGATAAGATCTCACTATGTAGTTCAGGCTGGTCCTGAACTCACTGTATAGCCCAGGCTGGCCTTGAACTCACAGCAGTCCTCCTGCCTCAGCCTCCTGAGTGCTGGGATTACAAGGTGTGCTTCATATATATGAATTTTACAATGGATTTTTTTCTATTTCTATAAACATTGGAGTCACTTTTAGTAGTATTGACATCTTCACAGTATCAAGTCTTCCAAACCATGAACATGCCTACCTTTCCATTGATTTATGCTTTCATTTCTTTCAGCAATGTTTTGTAGTTTTGTATGTATTTCACCTTATTGGTTAACCTGATTCTGTGTATTTTATTGTTGTTGATGGTATTTTACTGTTTCATTTTGGTTTGTTTTTGGTTTTTTTGAGTCAGGGTCTCACTATGTAGGTCAGACTAACCTTATGCTCACTATGTAGCCCAGTGCCTTGGTTACTTTTCTCATCTCTGAGGTACAGTACCCAGCAGCCACAACTTAAAGGAGAGAAGGTTTATTTTGGCTCACAGTTTGTAGAGGAATTTCTGTCTGTAGTCAGCTGATTCCAAGGCTGGGCAGCATGGCAGAGAGGAAAGAGTTCATGGCATGGGAGGCAGGAAGCTGAGAGTAGTGTCATGGGAGGAAGAAGAGTAGATATATATACCTTTGCAGGCTACACCAATAATAGTCCACCTCTTCCCACCAGACCTCACCTCCCAACAT